>JAVQIZ010030780.1:0-21766 GCA_036023535.2 Galaxias brevipinnis
GTGTGTGTGTGTGTGTGTGTGTGTGTGTGTGTGTGTGTGTGTGTGTGTGTGTGTGTGTGTGTGTGTGTGTGTGTGTGTGTGTGTGTGTGTGTGTGTGTGTGTGTGTGTGTGTGTTTTCCCTCTTTTTGTGTGTTTGCCAGGGCAGATGGGGGGCAGAGCTGCCTGGTACAGCCTCCCCACCCTGCCCTAGGTAGACACCCCCACCCCCATTTTGTTTTCAACTCACAGTCCCTCTCCTCGGTTCTAACCCAAACAAATCCGTCAAAGACATTTCACAGCTGATTTTTCCATCTTGCCCGGGTTGCCTTGTCTTCAGTCTAACATTATCTCAGACCTGCCTATGACTTACACCGTTCATTCTGGTATAATCAAAGGAAATACAGGGCAGTGGTGACAAAGCCATTCCAGCCTGCAGGACTTATTTTTTGACTTTTTAATTTAAAACTATGTTTGAGTCTTTAACGTTATTCATTCCAACACTAAAAGGTGTATTAGCTGTTTGACATGCGATTTAGATACAGTCATGCACTGTTGCAAAATAACTCCGCAGGCTTGTTGTGTAAGGGTCCACATTGGTTCCTCAGTCAGCGGACTGCATTGCCATTATGGGGGTTTTAAAGGGCTTGATTGATGAACTACAGTCGGGATTAAGGGCTGTGCCAACAGTATGGCCTTCAGTGAGGTTGACTTCAGATCGATTCCTTGACATTGCCCCATAGCTGTGTCTAAAAATAAACCCCCTTGACAGGTCACCGTGAATATATTGGTTGCTCTTGACACATCCTAACCTATTATCTTTCAGACATCTGCCAACTATTCTCCTCCAGGGTTACAACGCAAGTATGTAAAGTATGTAAAAACTTTGGATTTTGGCTATTTCCAGGCCTTAAAAAGTAAAGAAAATCTCAATACCCTCTGGACAGTCTGGAATTAGTTTTGAAATGGGTGGAAACCGTGGTAATGGGTTGGTATTGCGTGGTCCTAGCCTTTGAAGAGCTCCGTGGACTCGTTTGTCAGCTAGTTTCTTCACTGGTGGCACGCACTGTATGCTACAGGACAGAAGTGACACCTCACAAGGGTGTTTGACGTCTGTTTTGCGGGTCATTTCTAACTACTGAGCTCCTCCCACCTCACCGATTTTACAGATCACCTACCTGTATACGGTACCTCTCATTAACCCTTTAACTAACCCCTTCAGCCTTGTGTGTCAGTGTGTTTTGTGCTGTCAGACACAGAGAAGAGGTTCATGTGATGGACTTGTGCATATGCCCCCTAACTCCTCCTGGTGCATGTGTTCTGTTTCCATCTAGTTGGGTCTCTTGTTACCCACCTGTCCTCCTTCATTCTCTATCCACAGGTCTGACACTTTGTCTTTTTGTCTGTATATATTGTCTGTATTGATATCATAAATACCTCTGGCCTTAGAACTGTTCACATTGACACAATGGCTGAATAGTTAGAATAGGTCTTTTTTTATTTGTGAACTGATGTCGAAGCCTGCGTTTTTAGAGTGCCTTTCTTAATGTAACTAAATGACTGAGCTCTGAATTAGTGGTGAAGGTTTGTTACACGCACAAGTAGAGCGTCTGTTAGCTTGTCTTAGAGCTCTTATCATGAGCGTGAACCTCTGTACTTAGACGAACACAATACATTTTCTACATGTGTGTTTGTGTTGGTTGCTTTCGTTTTGGGATGTCTCATGTCGCTGTCCATTCTGTGCTCTGTTCCAGCACAAACTCTGGGAACACCGCTGACCTGTTTCCGATGTCACCACGCACCCTAGACTCCCTGATGCACAACGACACGGAGACCAACCCTGGACAGCTGGGTAGGACAACACAGGGAAACACACACTCTCGCACTCATTTCATTACATTTCTCTCTGTCCCTATTGAACGCTCACAAATAGTAAAACATAAAATGAATCAAATCAGTTGAATTGAAATTCTTTGGTTTTCTTTTCAGAATCCCTCACGTTGGATATGGAGTTGAGTTCTGACGTGGCTTCACCTATGTAAAGATGTCGGATGCATATTTTCTTAGCAATGTTAATTTTATAGTAGTGACTGCTTTTTTTCCCAAACACCTTTCCCACTAGCTCAGTACTTGACAATCTCTCCTCAAAAGAATGAGTTAAGGCTAAGTGGTGACACCGCTTGTGTTGCATACGGTCCTTATCGTAAAAAGAAGAGCTCAAGTTTAGACCACCCATTGAACAGTTTATTTGGATTAGTGATTGGTACTGAAATACTGATTTTCTAGCAGTAGTCAGAAACTAGGGTAAGCAATACATCACCATTCTTGTGGTTTCACCCAAAAAGTATTCTCATAAAAGTTTATTTTTGAAAAAGGAAAATTTATATTTTGGATTTTTTTACTTTTATTTGATCAATTCATCATTATTGTTATTATTATTTTAATAAGTGGCTAATGGTTATCCATAAGCTGTGAAGCTTTTGAATTATGTTGTTTTGCCAGTTCAGACGTTTTCTCTGATACACTCAGCACCAATCATGTTTTTATGTTACAATCTTTGTGTCTGGTTTTCTCTCCTGCAAAAACTATTCTAAAATACTCCAGTCTAATGGTTTCCTCCACCCCTAACTGTGGCTCAAAGCAATGCAGAGAAGTATTTTCATGCATTTATGAAGAGAAAAACAACTAAGTGACAGGAATGTAGTTTCATTTTAATCATACAAAGGTCATAGCTGACAGTTTTTAAAGTGTATAAATGCATGGGTAAATATAGTATATTTCCTTGGACTTTTTTTTTATCTTCTGTATACGTAGCCTGTTTAGTAGAAATCTAAATCTTAATGTTCAAGGATCGGGGAAACACGTTCAATAGGGATGTGTTAACTTTAGGATGCCCCGGGCCATTCTCCCTGAGATTTGCAGTATTGTGGATTGCACTTGATGAAGAATTGGAGTAAATATGGTTTTATAGTATGTGATCTCAAATTTGATCGTGGAGCACATATATATCATACTGTATGAATCACTGCTTTAAGCAGACACTTTGTTGCTTGTCATTGTGACATTTGTATCACTTATTATTCTGTGAGCATAGGTTTGATAACAAAAATAAGTCTCTAAGCTTGCCCTCTGTACAAAAAAAGCTTCCTGTAAATTTTGCTTCACTTATTATTTTCAATCCAGGTAATACAAATAAATATTATATCACTTACAATAGTTGCTGTCTCCATTTTGTAAAAAGTTTTAAGTTTAACATACCACATGACCACACAGATGACATTTGCTAGTCTGCCACGTTAGACAGGATGACTTGTGTATATCAGTTGTCATTTAAAATCCACGGTAGAAAGGGGGACTTTTGGAAAACAAACTGAATATTGAGGGAGATGGTGGCAGGCAATTGGGGCTAAATTAGGGTCAATATCAATAGACACCAGGAAGAACACTTTCATGTATTATTGTGCTAAAAAATTATTACAGCTGTCGTTTAAGGCTGCCTGACATAAGTGAATTCAGAAAGTAATTAGACCTCACCTTTTCCCACATTTTATTGGTTACAGCCTTATTATAAAATAGAGAGAAAAATATTTTCTTCTATATCTACGCTCCAAACCCCATAATGACAAAGTGAAAACAGGTTTGTAGAAATGTGTGCAAATGCATTAAAGCATCCATCCATTAGCTATACCGCTTATCCTATGCAGGGTAGCGGGGGGGCTGGAGCCTATCGCAGCCGACACAGGGCGAGAGGCTGGGTACACCCTGGACAGGTCGCCAGTCCATCACAGGGCGCATTAAAACATGTCACTTTCATTTGAGTTTTTAGTAGGTATTCAGACCCTTTGCTATGAAGTTGAGCTCAGGTACATCCTGTTTCCATGGATCATCCTTGAGATGTTTCTACAGCTTGGTTGGAGTCCACCTGTGGTAAATACAGTTGATTAGACATGATTAGGTTCAGTTACCCATTCTTGCTTTGTCATTATGGGATATTCTGTCTGGATTGAGGACATTTTTTTTTACATTTTTATAATATATGGCTGTAACATAATAAAATGTGGGTGAAGTAATTAGGTGGCTGGCTGGTACAGCCAGGCAACTATTGTAATCATTAGTATTATTATTATTATTTTTTTATTATTATTATTCCTCCAAATATCCTACTTCCCATGGTTAAAAATTTTCCAAATTTGGCACACATGTCCAGCTCCTCTCAAAACTACAACCCATTCCATGCCGTCTCATTGTTCCTGTTGGTGGCGCTATAGCAGCAGTTCAAAGTTTCAAGTGTTAAAAAAAATCATAAAAAATAGACCATTAGGGTTACAGCTCTGAAAATTTCAGAGCTTGTCCCTTGCAGCGAGATAAAACTTTCATATGCTGGCACCCATTACAAATTATGAAGTCCATCACTCTTTGGTGGTCTACTCAAAGTGTATAAGTCCAAAACCATAAATCCAAATCACATCAAAGGTTCAGGATATTATCTTCTGACTCTCAACATTAACTGTATTGAATATCTTGTTGATTTCTCAAAAACTGAGTCCACAGCACATCAAAATGTATTATTGTAAACACTACTGTACATTTACTTTGTCATATCTCATTGGTTCATTAAACAATCTATGTTCAAAAAATAGACAAAAATCCAAAAACCGAAATCATGAAGCATTTTAAATTTCAGAACTCTATCTAGAAATAATTTTTTTTATTAATATCAGAGTTTAGTAGTTGTTTGGTTGGATTTGATACTTTGACACTTGAACTATTTGAAACAACTCCTCCAAGACCGTACAACCATATTACACCAAAATTGCTGTATATCATCCTCAGATGGTCTATATACTTGCATTATGATTCACATCACGATTTAAAGCTTTAAAAATGTACCTTGAAAACTGTCTTTTTTATAAATAGCCAAGTTTAGTCGTTTATTGGTGGGATTTAAACTAACTCCTCTGAAATCATAAAACCAAATTATGGTTTAAAGTTATTAAGCGGTAGTAGCAAGTATTAGCGCGTTAACGTTAACGCAATTTGTTTTAACACCACTAGTAGTTTATTTTTCCCCACATAGCAGTGGACACAGTGTCGGATCAGCCCTCATGTGGCAGTGAGCGGGAATCTTCTTGCAACCGTGACTGAGTCTTGTGGAGTAATCTCCTTCAAACATTGTCACACTATCATTGCCATTGCCAAAAAACACATGGCAACGTGGCAAGCTTCGAGCAGTAATGTTACTGTGTAAATCTGTAGCTTATAATTATTTAACGATTATGGGAGGAGGTGTCAAATCGACAGTGCAAATCAAATATTTGTCACATCAGACAGAGAGGTTTATATGTTCTTAGATTTGTTCTTAGCTGGATTAAAAACTGTACTTTGGAGCTGAGGGTCAGGACCGTGCAAGGCAGACATCTTTGTAGGCCTACTTGAAGAAACATGATGTAATGTAGCGTTGGGTGTAACTCCCAGCATGCCTGGCGAGTAACTCTTTTTATTGTTGTGGACAGCGCTCTTAATGTTTCCTTGTTATTATGTTTATGCTTCCTTGTTATGTTTTTATAATGTTTATGCAAAGAGTTATGAAGTGCTGTAAACGCAGATATCGGTTTGTACTTTTGTTAGGTGACACCGTGACTGTGTATGGTGTGTCTGTGAATAACTGAGAGCATGTCTCGACGCATGCAATTGTGCCTTGATTGCTGGTATGACAACAAACAAAAAGGTAAACAAATGTGAGTCTCTGTTGATCTTACCCAAGTCACTGATGCTGTTCAACCTTATTATTGGATCTACTCATTCAAGTCAGTCTATGTGAATTATTTGAGGCCTTAGAACTAAATGACAAAAAGCTCTTAAGACACAGTACGTTAACAGTCTAATTTAGCTATCTAGATTACTGAAGGTTATGTAGGTTGGTGGGTGTGCAACCTCCTCTATTTGCTGAGAGTTATATGACCATTCCTACCGGATTTGCACTTTTTTCTTTCTTTCTTTCTTTCTTTCTTTCTTTCTTTCTTTCTTTTGTTTTCTGCAAAATGTTTTTCTTTTTTTTCTTCTTTTTTTCTTAATGTTCTTTTTTTCCTGTAATAATTTTTTCATAGCCGGCCACCGCTATCACTGCTTGCAGTCATATTTTCTTGTGATTTTGTGATATTTGAGGTGACGAGCGATTGCTCATAACTATTGTTATAGTGAGGGCTACAGAGACATACGAAGTAATGTTCTCCATAGAAAATAGAAAATACAACTCAGTAAACTCAGTAACAGGGCAAGAAGGGGCCTATGTCATGGTGACAGAGAACTCGGCCACTCTAGCATGGTTTCAGGTCCTTTGTTAAGTGTCTTAAGTGCCTCCATTTAAGGGGACCTGTGGTGGGGGCCAGACAGTTCATAGTTCATAATTGATAATAAAATATAGGAATTAATTAAGTAGGGATATGGAAAAGCTACTGGTCAGAGAGCCATCTCCGACAGGCACTCAATGTATCAGGCCTTTATGATGGTAGCTAGGCAGAAGTAACTCTTGAGTTAAAGGCATATGATAGGCTGGCTGGAGCTGACCAAATGGCACTTGAGCATGAGAGAAAAAGATTATCTGCATGTACTGTACATCTACATGGGATCTTTACTCCAGGATAGTATTCATTTGTCGTAATTTTAATTTCAGTCTTTCAGCTCCGAAAGGTTTAGTCCAATCCGGTGGAACAATTTAATATGTGTTGTATTGGCTTCTCCTCAGTCAGATGAGTTTGGTGGTACATCACTACCTATTTTCCTATGAAGCTTATCAGGGAGCCATTGCAGAGTCCCCTCCTCTTCAAGCCTCTCCTGACGGGCGAACATAAACGCATTTTCTGACCTTTCCTGACTATTGGTCATCGATCATCATACATGTGTGTGTGTGTGTGTGTGTGTGTGTGTGTGTGTGTGTGTCTGCATAGCTGTAATAACCTCCAGGTCGCACAGATGCTGCTGTACATTGCAATTTGTTTTGCTCAAATGAGATATAGGGCATTTAGGTTTAATTTAAGTTGTCTTGTACAGTGGATTTTCTTGTTTTGCCTCCCTCAAATCCTTCATTTATTCCATGCTTTGCTCAAGTATTTCCATCTGTTTGTGTCAAAACAGAGTCAAACTAATCAATCACCCTTCCCGTTTTTGCTTCTTTGGTGTTGGGAGATAAGATGAAACAAGGGTGGATTTGTATGACTTTAACCATTAGCAATTGCTGCCTCAACTGTCACCCCAATATGCCTGGCTAGCATCCAACTACTTTACACAATCGATTAAATTTCAACAGAGTGAAATGAAAGGGCCTCCTGATGTAAGGCAAGGCTTGTGTTTGTGTATGTGTGTGTGTGTGTGTGTGTGTGTGTGTGTGTGTGTGTGTGTGTGTGTGTAAGAGTATGTGAGAGTTTTTGAGAAAAATAGAATAACATAATCATGGCAAATGACAAACCTTAGCACACACAAAAGTTTTTTTCCACATATAATGTCTGATATTTTGGGATTTAAATTCAAGGTAGGTTTTCTGTACATTTTCTTTCTCTTTTAATTTTTTTTTCTTGTTAGGGTCCTATAATCTAAAATTCATGGTTGGTGAGTCTTAAGGAATCATAGATAGAATGCACATAGGAAAAGCTTATTTTTGAGCTTTTAGCACTACACTAAGACTTCACACAGTGCTCATTTAGTTAAAACTGCATTTCACCACTAGGTGACGCTATGCTCTGTCTTGAAGGGAAAAAACTAAGATATCACAGTAATTACGTTGACTTTTTTTTGTTTATATCTACCCCCTTCCCCAAAAACATCATGAGAAGAAGTTTGTAGTTTAACGGTCAAGTATTATATTCAGATGAGAGTTGGAAACCTGCTTTCAAAACAAATACCTCAAGACACTACTGATAGAAACAAACAAACAAACTACAATATATATACATACAACGCCTAGCCTATATGTACAAATATGTCAAACAATACTTTTTTTCCTTTTGTAGAATTTCAGATAAGTATTCTAGAATGGATGGAGAGTTCAGGTAGTGTGAACTCCTTGTGAGTCCTTTAATTATTAAAGATTGCGTGAATCAGAATCAAGAATACACCTAATAAGTCTTATTTATTATTATTTAGCTAGACCTCTGGTTTTAATAAAACGACTTAAGGACACATAACTTTCAAAATAATACAATTGTTTTAACAAACAAGCCTCACCCTCACTCAACCGAGTGCTGTCAAACACAAGCCACCGGAAGTGGGCGGTTTTTCATCGGTGGAAAGGGAGGGGGCCGAGAGAAGACGAGAGGAGAGAGAGCGAGAGAGTGAAAACTGCGTAGCGAACTGTTTGCAACTAGATTAGAGAGGATTTGTTGTGGTCGTTCACATTACCAGAGCTTTATTTGAGTTTTATGCAAAAAGGCAACACTATACTCCTTCCTACAAAGGTATGTTTAATACTTAAAAATGCTTTAATTCTGGTTTTCGGTATGTCCTGTGCCTGCTAATGGTTTCTGTTACGAAAGATTGTTCTGACAACGCTTTGTAAACAAACTATGTTTTTTGGTTGTTCAGTAAAGCTTTTCTCTTCACGTTCATTAGTTTGTTTATTAGTTATTGCCGTTCATTAAAAATATTTATGCCACTTGTGTATAGCTTGTTACATCGCTGTTGCTTTACATTTTCTTTTCCTGATATTGAATCAACAGGCAAATAGATCGAAATTATTCAAAGCGAAGCAATTCGAACACTATATAGTCACTACCCCTAACACCACGTATATTGCACAATTTAGCTTACAAGATTCTGGCACACTTTCATGTTTAAATTTTTGTTTGTGTATGTGACAGTTTGGAATTTGTAAGATGTATTTTTGGACCTGTTATAGGCAGCGCCCAAGGTGCTTAACAACATGTAGCCTATCGTCTGCTACACTTTGAAAGTTTGACAGGTGAACATACTGACTGTGCTGTTATTTTGTAGCAATCTGCTGGTATTCCCCACTAATAGTCTAGTCCTCGTAATGCAATCAGGACAATAATCATTGTAGATCATACCTCTAAATAACATTTTCAAATCTGTAGAACCATTTTTATATGTAGCCTATCAAATATTGGATTATTACATTTCTATAGGGCAATTTTTTTTGACATAAGTGGTCACTTGGAAACATTATAGTTACAAGATTATGTATGCTGGTTTAGATATTCAAAATGTGCTAGGTCTTGAATTAAAACTTAGTAAGATTCCAGCCCGTTAGTATACATAATACTTTAACATGTATTACCTTAAATTCATCTATTAGTTAAACTTGTAAACCAGTATTACAGTAAAAATATGAATTAGTATTGATCTGAGATTAGCATATGTCTGCTTAGTAAATTAATAGGAATTAACTGAACGTATATTTATTTAGTGTATATTATTGTAGCTAAAATTTATATCTAATTAACCTATTGGACTGAGGTTATGGCCATGTATTACCGATATAAAAATATATATCTTTCAGTTGTGCATTGTCTACTACACTAAGTACAGAAGGGATGGAAATGAAGGCACCATGTGTTAGAGAAGATTTGAAAAGTTTAAAATCAGGATGAATGTTTACTGCTTCAAACATGCACCTCCCGGTTCAAATAAAATTTTTTTAAAGGTGTTCAATGTGCTCAAATGTCACACAGCAGCATTGATGAGAAAATGTTATGTTTGTCTGGGCCTATGGCATATGGCCTTGGCTTTGACAAGGTCTTTGGTGCAGCAATCCGCTGTCAGTGAGTCATGCGCTATTGACTGTTGTTTAATACATCTCACATTTCTCCACTATTGCTTTGATTCACCTCTATCTGTCACCGCAATATGCTAAATTGTGACTCCTAAAGATTTGTTAACCTTTGACACAAGCTAAATGAAGTTGACATGTCAGTGATTATTGGGATTTCACAAAATTTACAAATTGTAAACAAATGTTTTTTTCTTGACCGACATGCCCTCCCCCATGGTATTTGCTACAGTGCAATGCTGTATGCACTGTACATGTACAATGTGATGCATAATAATATGGTTCACTTAATTACGCGATTTTTTGGCCAGGTGTATCTTTGATCTGTGGCATTCTATCTGACATTCTTTTTGAATGCAAGATAAGCTAGTTGTGTTGGCTTATTTGAAAGGAAGTTTAATATAGCCTACGCCTATATGTTTGACAAATTTGTATTTTGTTTGCCATTTTTGTTATGTTGGGTTTTTGATAAATATGAATAGTATAGAAATATCAATGAAAAGACTGCTTAACATTTGGTCTACAATGTTCAAAGAGCTGCAGGGCACCATTACAAACCCTATACAAACCCCTTGTGTGCGGCAGGTTTTTACATAAACTGCTGCCAGGCTAAACATTGTCCTTAAACCCACCCAGCCGGCACAGTGCACTGAACTGTTTGCACACATAGCCATTTCAACTGTAACCAGTGTTTCTGGTGCCAGGGCAAAGTTTGAGATGGTCAGATTTCCACGAAAGAGAGCACATTTTGGGATGGCGAAGCACAGGGTGTCAGTCATGAAGGTTAGTTTATTGGTTTGTAATGGTGAAAGGATCAACATTCCCTAATGCCGACTCGGGAAGGACAGATTATTCTATTTTATTTGAAATCGCCCAATGTTGTTTAGTGAGGCCCACTGTAAATATCACTGGGATTAATCACCACTCCTGCTAAACCAATGGAGGAGCAGTAATTTTGTGGAAGCAAAGCCTAGTTTAAGGTTTGCCTACGTCACGGTCATAATCTTCTAGTGATCTAATCTAAATACAGTGAGAGGTTCCTAGAAGTGTCTCCCACCTTTTTTTTCCTGGGGTTTGCCCATATCAAAAGACCAAGAGTTTTACAGCATGGTGAACTCTCATGAATTGGCGGGCACAAGTTGTGGCACCATAGTTACGGACTCAGGAAGGGGGAAAAAAAAGAAAAACGTTCCGCGGAGGGTCCTGTCACTAAGCGGCTCTGCCATGTGCTCACAGCATGACATGGCCAAGGCCCGTGTGGGCCCACCCATGCCTTTTGCCTTTCTCTCCAGCCAGCTGGCGCAGGGTGCACCCAGACACGCGTGGGAGGGGCTTAAGAGAAGGTGGGGGAAAGCGGGGCAGCTTAATCATCGGCGCGTCGGCTCACAAAGTCCTCCGCGGGGCAGAGTCACAGTCGAGAGACGTACGTCAGAGTCTTTCTGGAGGTTAGTATGAGTAAATGTCTGTGGTTTTACTCTACACAGTCGCTCTGTGTGAACGTCCAACTATGTTTGGATGCAGCTAGGCAACCAATTGTGCTTGCAGGCAACCGTAACTGCTCTTTGAGGTGTGACATAATCACTTATGAGAAGTGTGACCATTTGAAGAAGAGGGGAGGGGAGATTGGCATGGCGGGCATTAAGCTAGATGAAGTTGGCCAATGAGAGCCTAAATGTTAAGTCAGGCCAACAGCAGTATCATGTTAGGACGCAATTTGTTTGTTAATAATAAAATGTAATACATTGCATTTAGCCTATGGCGCTTTTCTAAAGCGTGGGCGGAATCAGTCGTAGACCAAGCTAAAAAGGGGAGTTTTGTGACGGGACTGGAAGGTTCTAATGGTGTCTGAGTCTCTGACTGATGGGGGGGGGGGAGTTTCAGAGCCTAGGTGCCACTCTGCAGAATGCTCTGTTGCCAAGGCTCTGGAGGGTTGATTTAGGGACGGTGAGTTGGCAGGCAGTTGAGGATCTTAGTGACCCGGCTAGTTGGTAGGGAATTAGGGAGGTCTGCGAGGTTATGGAGTGCTTTGTAAGTCAGGAGGGGCATGTAGTAGGCGACCCATTGCTTCACAGGGAGCCAGTCAGTCATGGAGAACGGGGGGTGAAGTCATTCCAGGACTTGGTGTTGGTGATTTTGCTGCTGAGTTCTAAACCATTTGGAGTTGATGGGGTGAATGTGAGTTGATGCCAGGGAGGAGTGAGTTGCGGTAGTCAAGTTGATTGGAAACAGAGAAGGAGTGAAGGAGGAATTCAGCAGCAGTGCAGCAGGGGGAGGACCTTATTTTGGCAATGTTGCAGGAGGTGAAAGAAAAAGGTTTTGACGGTGTTGTTTTCCAAGACTCATTTAGTTTTCTGTATATTCAGAGTGCAGTTTCAGGGGTTAGATGAGGTGTGGGGGTATATCAAGTTATTATGGACAGTGGAAGAAGTTAAAAGGGCCAAAATTGTTGAAAGGCAAAGGTCAGCGGTAGTACAAGTCAAGAGAGAAGCAAAGGTCTGCACAGTAGATAATACAGCCAAATACTTGTGTTCAGGATCGCACACACGCACACACACACACACACACACACACACACAGTTCAACACCCGCTCCCTTTAGCTGACCTAATGCTAATCCTGTCACATGACCGAGAGCTTTGGAAGCCTGGACTAGTAGCCGAGCAAAGCCAACGTTCAGGCAAGCCCTGATAATTGATGACCAGCTTTCTTTCAGCTGACTGGCATCATTATGATTTCACAATACCAAAAGGATTATAATTGCACATTTTGTTAGAAGATCACTGCACCAACACGCTTTGAGTTCCCCAACGGCTTTGATTATGTGTCCACGTTTGCATGCTAATGTCGTCTTCAGGGGCCGCTCCTGTGTGTGACCCAGTGGTGAGACCGTTGCACGAGATTCCTGCCATCAGTCAGTTTAGAGAGAGAGAGAGAGAGAGAGAGAGAGAGAGAGAGAGAGAGAGAGAGAGAGAGAGAGAGAACTGTGTTGCATTTCAGACTGAGGCGCATGATAAGGCCTTCGTTTTGTATTATCTCTGTGGCACAACAGAAATAGCCAGTGCTTTCAAAGTGAAGCTCCTAGTCAGACACATTGAGGTTCGTTCAGAGGCAGTTCTAGGGTTTCCCATAAGCCTTAAGTGGAACGTTATTAAGATTCACATGAAAGCGCTCATTGGTTAGCGATGCCTACTGTCAATATCATTTGGAATTAATCATCAGTTCTGTTAAACCAAGTGGAGACCTGTGCAGATTTTTTGTTTTCCTTTCTGGAGGCACGCCCCTGTGTAAGGCTCGCCCATGTCATCGTCTCAATCTGCCACTGATCTTAATAGGGGAAGAGAGATTCCAAGAAGTATCTCGACAACTTTTTTTCCTGGAGATCACGCAAATAAAAAAAATAAACCCGCTTTTCCAGTGTGTGGCTTGTGGGATGAGGAAGACCAATTTATAGGCTCATGATCCTTGATTCGGACTGAATGCTGCATTGTAACGAGCCGCTTACTTTGTTCATGTTTTTTTCCACTGTAGTTCTTCTATCCCAGCCCTTCTCCTTTCAGGCTGCCTACAGTCATACCATTATCTCTGTACAGACCTCTGTTCCTGGGTATGCCTGCATATTGAAAGCCCTACTAGACTACTTTGGCTTTTTTTCCCCCTCTCTCTCTCTCTTTATACTAGGATTCTCTATCTCTAGGCTGTGAGTCAAAGTACATATTGTATTTACATAAGCCACTGATAGTAAACATTTGAGCATTTTCCTTTAGTTCTGATTGTATCAGAGAGGTGCACACAGAATCGATGGTCGCTTATAGCCATGGTCCTGCCTCTGAAGCTAGCAAGCACCACCACTCGTCAAGATGATATCCTCCAGCACAATGTTACTCTCTACTAATGTTCCTTTGATCAGCTTCTTGACAGTTTAAGGACATCTGAGATGCTGATTAATGACGTCCTTTTGGCTGGGTTATAGTGCACGCCTCTGTTGTGTAATGCTGGCGGCGCTTGACATGGCATTCTTATTTCGTGGCTGGTACAGTAGATCTGTACCGACATACATTTAAATTGTTGTCACCCAAAACAAAATGAGGACTACCATAATGGAGGCTGTGTCAAAAGCTCACGATGAGAGAGAGACATCTTTTATCAGACGAAGTCGAGGGGCTGCGGGGAGCCACCAAAGCGATAAAGGGAATGACAAAATACGGAGGAAATGGTGAGAAAACGATAACTATGGCCTAAAGCGTCTTATCAGATTTCACTGCCTCTCCATAGGCAACCAAAACTGTCTTTTGATTTTGTTGTTTGTGCTGTCATCATACGGAACCCTTTTTAATCTGTGTGACAGTGTGGGGGCCATTGGGCTTATGGTTACTCAATCATATTTAGGTCACGGTGGCTCTCACATGTCTGGGAAAACGGACAATGTCTTAACAGATTACTGTAAGACAAAGCTTTTTATATGGATGAAATATGATGACGTTGATTATGGAAAAAACCCAATTTTGTCTGTGTAATTAATGTTAGTGTTTTCATGATGACTTTGTCATTGGGAGTTAGACAAGATGGCCTACATTTAGTTTTTACTCAATCCAGCTTTGTTTTTGATGATGCTGCTGCCAATTATTGTTTTAACCACAAGACTTAAACCTTGGGGGAAAAGTCTACAATTTGAGAGCATAGACACTAAAAAGAAAACTTCTCAAAGGCTGTCTTTATTGTTTATTTAGGCCTAATCCTCTGATTTAAGGGGGACCAAATAGTCTAACTAAACATCCAGTAGGTCTATAACAATGGCACGATCAATGTGCATTATATTAATTTTTAAGGATCAGTTCGGCTATTTGTCTTCATTTAAGTAGGTCCTCATCACTCGGGCCAGCTCCACACTGCTAAGTGCTGAGGCATGTTCTCTGTACACAATTCTTTCTCTGACTGCTGTGCATTTTCCTGCTGGCCACCAACCCGTGAGGTTGCCCACAGCAGTGCATTAGCTCGCTAACATGAAATATTCAGCCAACATCTTTTATTGAAACAAACAGAGGATCACTTTGCTTCGTGCTGTCTGCTGCCTGAGTATGAATGATTTAAACACCAGGAAGCATCCAATAGCCCAGTGGTCTGAACACTACAGCCTCACGTCTGGTGTTGGATCTAGAATGTCAAGGCTTGTGTTTTTTGAAATGCACAATATGATGTCTTGCTGGGGGTAGATGTCTAGCCAGCCTAGACACAGACTCCTGCAGAGGCTTAATACTGCAGAACTCCCAACATCCCCCACTGCCCCGTCGTAGTCGGGGGAGGCATTCAGCCGTGTGAGTTGATTACATGTGCTGTTAAATATACAGAGGCAGAGGTGCAGGCAGAGACAGAGACAGAGAGAGAGTCTGTAAAGAGGATGTTTAGCATCCCTTCAGTACACAGTGCTCTTTGCTGATCGGGCACTTTTCCTTCCTCACATGTGGCTCCCATCCCTGCCCTTTGCTTTGCAGCATGTGATGGGGTAGACAGGGGAAAGTATTCTAGATAGAAAGGATCGCGCATCGCGGGCTCGTTAGTTTATTGTACCAAAGAGCGTGGTTCTACTTTGCATTGTAAAACATTGTCGTTGTCGGATAGACTGTACCAACATTCAAATGAAAATACCCAGGAAAGTCTCATATGCAAACCACAAGCTTTACTTATTATAAGGATAAGACACAAAGGTTTGGCCACTGCAATTACAGTGGCCTGAAAATAAAGTGAAAACATTGAGTTACAAAGGTCATAGTATGGCACAGCCTCTTAGAACACTTTTCTTAATTTCACTGTTTTACATGTTCTCAATAAACATGACATGAATGCTAATAATAAGCATGTAATATTAAGTAGTAATAATAATGACTTCCGTTATGACAAACACGTTACTTTGTATTCAGATGTCTCTTTATGAGTCATGTATTGGTGTCTGTTGATTTTAGTAGCGTTTAAAGTTTAGGGCTTTTGTTAATCAAATGCATGGCAATATTGAGCTGTTTCAAGGACCTTGCATTCAAGAGCCTATAATTTTCTTTGCTGGCTTAGTGGAGGACCTTGTATCTGCCTTGTCAACAGGAGGACTGTTATTGCTAAAAGATCTTAGTCTAAATAGACACGGTGTGTTTTAGGCCATCTTGAACGCACATGGGGAATGCCAATGACCTTTTGGAAATCCCATATTGTACATGTGATCACAGATGTTCACGCCTTTGCATGTTAAGATGCCTACACTGATTTGCCACAACATTGAAACCACTGACGGAAGAAGTGAATAGCATTGATTCATCTGCTTACAAGGGCACGGTCTGTCAAAGAGTGGGATATATTAGGCAGCAAGTGAACAGTCAGTTCTTGAAGTTGACGTGTTGGAAGCAGGAAAAATGGGCAAGCCTAAGGATCTGGGCGACTTAGACAAGGACCAAATTGTGATGGCTAGACGACTGGGTCAGAGCATCTCCAAAACGGCCGAACACCTTGTAGGGTGTTCCCGGTATGCAGTGGTTAGTACTTACCAAAAGTAGTCCAAGGAAGAAAAAACGGTGAACTGGCAACTAGGTCTTGGGCGTCCAATGCTCATTGATATGCGTGGGGGAGCGAAGGCTAGCCAGCCAGGTCGGATCCCACAGAAGAGCCACTGTGGCACAAATTGCTTCAAGAGTTATTGCTAGCTGTGCTTGAATGGTATCAGAACACACAGTGCATTGCTGCTTGCCGCTTATGGGGCTGCGTAGCAGCAGACTGGTCAGAGTGCCCATTCTAACCCAGTTAGTGTGGATGGCCGGTGCGTACGTGTGCGTCGTTTACCTGGGGAAGAGATGGGACCAGGGTGCACTATTGGAAGAAGGCAAGCCGGCGGAGGCAGTGTGATGCCCCGGTGTAATGTTTTGCTGGGAAACCTTTGGTCCTGGCATTCATGTGGATGTTCCACGCACCACCTATGTAACATTGTTGCTTCATGGAAACCGTATTCCCTGATGGCAGTGTCCTCTTTCAACAGGATAATGTGCCCTGCCACACTGCAAACATTGTTCAGGAATGGTTTGAGGTGTTGACTTGGCCTCCAAATGTTCCAGATCTCAATCCCAACGAGCATCTGTGTGGTGTTCTGGAACAGCAAGTTCGATCCATGGAGGCCCCACCTCGTAATTGACAGGATTGAAAGGATCTGCTGCTAACATCTCAGTGCCAGATGCCACAGGACACCTGTAGAGGTATTGTGGAGTCCATGCCTCAACGGGTCAGAGCTGTTTTGGCACAAGGGGGACCTACACAATATTAGGCAGGTGGTTTTAATGTTGTAGCTGAATACATTCGAAATCCTTCTGCACAGAATTATTTTTCTCAATTAGGCTTCTTTACAAAAAAAATTGTATAACACTGCATGCCCGCCAAACCTTAAAGAAACATTTCCTTCTAGTATTTATGTTAATCCTGCTAGGGTCTTTTCCTAATTCAAATTGACGTCAGTGCATCAGGCGTCCACTCAGATTTGTGTTTAATCCATTGGGTTAATCTTCTTGAGCTAGAGTTTTGACGAATCACAACCTACTTCTCAAAGGTTACCACTTGGCCAAAATACAGTATTGCATGTGATAGAACGTTAGTGCCAGTTTTCCTTCCAACTGCCCTGTGTTCTTTATTCTCTTTGTTAAGGCTCCTGCAGGCCTGGGTGCAGAGGACTCAGAGGTTAGTCTGCTAGATGGTCTCTGTTATCACTGTGGGGTAAAAGAGCTCCTTAGGTAAGGCAGACCCCTGGAATCTAATAGGATGGTGGGGGTAGAGTGGACCTGACCTTTACTAAAAGCAGGGAGGGGTGGGGGTGAGCGTAGGGTTGGATTGGTTGGAAACAGGGCTCAAGAAACTGCAGCTGTTTGACCCCTGACACATGACAAGCAGAAAAGGTGGAAGGTCAGAGCTCTCAAAAGCTGTCAGCGTTGTTGTTTACAGGGGTGTTGATGTAGGGCAAGCTGGGGAGGGAGTTAGGCAGGAAGAGAGGGGGAGGGGGCGGGGTGGTTGGTGAGAGTCAGAGGGAGGAGACCGGGACAGCATTGACGGGCAATCAGAGACTCTGAAATTGGATGCTTGGGAAAAGTATGTGAGAGGGAGTTGGAAGGAGGATCGCGGCTGAGGCTGTTATTTTACCATATCGAGAAGTTCCAAGACCAGGTCTAACTCTGTGGCTGGTAACATCTAGGCTACTCGCGTGTTCAGCCCTGTGGACTAAAGCAATAGGTAACCTGTGTAAATGCCCTTTGGACCCTGCTCCAACTGCTGCAAAGCCCCTGAGGTGGGCCTGTGTCTACTGCACACTGTGACATTCTTCTCAGGGAGAATTAGGTTATACCAGTCAAGTCTAGCCTAAAGGTCAAAGGTATCATAAACATAGGGACTGGTTCTGTGTAATTGGAGCCTGTTCAGGACGTGGAGCCAAGGGAACAGGAAGCCACCAGGCTCACAAATGCAAACACCAGCCACTTTGATGGGACAACCAGTATTTCCTGGTGAAACAAAGTATTCTTAAGTAAGTCCTCAGAAACTAGTTGGATCTTGTTTTTGCCAGAAAAAAGATCTCCAAAATGTGTATAGGTCATGACACTTCTTTGTGTGGATGTCCTCAAACAGCAGGCTACTGCATACAGGATTAACCGTACAGCGAGCCCTATGTATTAAAGATAGGATCTCAGAGACTCCGGTGCCCAGCCAGTGAAATTGGCTATTCAATCAAGTGTGCTGTGGAGTGCTGCTTTTGGGGTAATGAAATGGTACTCAGGCCGGTCGCCACACTGGTTCCTATTAATCTGTCAACGAGGGGCCCGGTCAATCAGCTCCCTGCCTTCTGCGGCAAGCTTGTTTGGGGATTGAACTGGCGAATGGTGCTAATGTTGTATTTCATATCATGTATTGACATATCCTCTGGTGCCTTGTGACAGCTCCCAGATCAATACGGAGCGGGATGGGCTCGCAGGCCTCACAGGCTGCTGTGGTGCAGTCAATCTCTCTCCTTGAGTGGCAGTGTGTTTTTCATTAGCTTCCCAGCCTTCAGGGCATGCGGTTCTCACTTTGAGTAGCCTGTTGTTTTTTTAGTTTTTTTTTTAAGTCGGCTCTCTTTACTCTTTACCTCCCAAATTTAGACCTACATCATCACGGGAGATGTGACATTTAACCTGTAGCCGCTCGCTGTTCATTTACACTGTTTGTATGGCAAAGAAGGCATGTGGTTTTTCTAATTATGCTAATTTTGCATAGCTAGTGTTTGTGTCTGTGCACACAGCCATGTTTTTCACTGTCTGCCCACCAATAGTCAGGCCCTTCTGGTAATCCCTCGGGGGTGTATTTATTTGCCTGGTCGTATCATTGAAGTCTACCTATTGTTGATACCTATTGTTTTCCCAGAAGATAGGCCTAAGCATACTGCAAGCTGCTTTTATTCCCCAGCACTTTCTTTGCTCATCACGTAGACTAAAACGTCTAGCTAAAGGTTTTGGCACATTGTTCATTGATTACATTGCTGATCTGCTAAATTGCTGACTTAAGCACCAAGCAAATGTTTTCCACATCAAAGCCCAGAAAGAATGTTGCTAAACACAGATTTGTCATTTTTTGTTGTTTGGGATTATTTCCCCAATGTGCTAAACCAGGCTTAACCGGGACATTGGGCTCCATCAAAATGTGTGATGTAACAATCTAATATTTGTTTTTTACTCTTCTATTCTTGTATCAGCTGTTTGTTTATTTGATTTTAAAGGACGAATTTTTATAAATGTATTGCTAACGCCACAATTGTATGTGACTGGGGCTCCTTGTTGAAATGAGGAATTTCAATTTTAATAGGATCGACCATGTCCCTCTCGGACTCTCTTGTCATTTGGCCCTGTGTGTGGGGCCCAGCCGGTGGTTCCAAGACATTCCTGTGTCCGGGGGGGGGGAGGGTAGGGGAGTGTCGGGGGGGTCATAGCCAGGCCTCCTCGACCTTCTGCACGCATGCGTCACCGTCGCCCCTTTGCTTTCGGCCTCCCATGCTCTGTTGTTGGAGGGGCCTTATTATCGCTGCTTCGTCCCTTCCCCCCCCGGAGCCCCCTGGGACCAGAGGAGCAGCGACGCTGATGGTTGCCAGCTTGTTAGCTCACTTGTTGCTTAGCGTGTCCCGGCCCGTCACGTGAGGGAGGAGCCGGCCGCCTCCGCCGGAATCATTCTGTTGCCAACGGCCTCTTGGTCAATAGTACTGAGTTTCAGTGAGAGACTTCTCCCTCGGATATGTCCTGCAGTATGAAACTCTTACCCGAACAGTTTCCTTCCGTAGGTCATGATGCAAGCTCCTGTTAGTACTGGACGCTGACAAGTCCAATTATAATCCTGGATTTCTGCAGGGAATCCGATGGTTTGAACCGTACTGAGTGCCAGGAGTGTCAGGCGTATACAGAGCAGTGCAGGTCAGGCAGTGATTTGGCCATGCGTCTCTGCTTTTGGTCAGGTCCTGGGCTAATGGTCTCCTGTAACTGGGCCGTGAACAATGGTCCCAGTCCTTACTGCTTGGGTAGCTCCATTAGCTCCGACTGTTCAGAGATGTCATTACTCTCAGTCCTTTCTCTATCTAGGGCCTGCTTATTACATATATATAGATACCATAAGGGATATTCGTATGGGGATACCATAAGACTATGAGTATGAACTTATTGACTCCCCCCCCCCCCTTCTCTCTATCTTTAATCGGCTCCTTGTTTTCCAGTCCATATCTAGGTTATCTGGGCTAAGCCTCTTGCTGGGTGATTATTTTACAAATTGTTTGTGCCTTCCAGTCTTGCTTGTTGTCATCTCAGGGTTTCTGTTCTGCTTATGCAGGCAGCTTCCCCAGTGCCGGCTGTAGACAGTGTTTATCAGTCTGGATCTCTGCTCCTGGTCGTGGGGCGGCGCTGCTAGGGGGCTGGCTGTCTAATGGCTGGGCTCACCGTCACCACAGACCCTGAAGGGTGCTTTTCACAATGGACCCATACATCCACGTTTCATATCGATAGGCTGGAGGGGTCCGGGGGCTGTTCTCGCTCCCCCTTAGCCTGGCTGCTGGGGCTGGCCTGCGGGCTAACCTGCTGGCTAGCTGTAGGGCTCAGGGCCAGCTCTGGCCTTTCTCCAGCAGACTGGTATTCTTAATGCTTGTGTAACCCAGACAGCTAGGTTGCAATAGTGGTGGACGAATTTGAGGGATGCAATGAGTACATGCATTGTTTCTTGGATTGTTGTGGTTGTACCTTTTTGAGGGTAAAATAAATATAAAAAAAGTGTAAGGGAAGAGGCTTCTTAAAATCTCCAATAAGAAGGAGACTTTGATTAATTGACAGATGACCTAGCCTATCAGGTTGGAGGTCACGCTCTGGTTAGAGATTAATGTACCTTGGCTAGGTTAATGCTCTCTCTCTTTGGTAAAGAATCACAAAAATGTTTGAGCCGCGTGTACTGTAGAACAGTCTGGAATGTAAAAGAATTGTGAACGTAGTCGGAAGAACTACTATGCAAATGAATGCGTGATTATTACTCGAGTGTTTCTGTTTACGTTCTTAAAAATTATATAATTGAGTTCTTGTTTTTGAAAACCTGCACCGAACGGACTAGCTCGGTTAGCTGTGTAGCCTTTAGCATCCATCACGTTGCTGAAGCATGTTAGCTAAGTGTTTTACTTCTGAGTAATTGAGTTAACGGACCATCCCAAGTTTCAAGAAGCCTTTACAAGCGAGAAGATCTCTCATTGTTGAATTATATTAAAGTTGTATGTTACGGTTCTCCACTGAAGACTTCGACTTCGTTTTCCAAAAAGAACTGCAAATTAATGGATTGAGTTGGAACGTTTAAATACAAAGAACCGAAGGATTATTGTTTTTCTTCTACTCCCGTGGAAGTGGCGAGCCATCCCGGACAACATTAAGTATCAAATTCTTCTTTTCTTTTTCTTGAAATTGGTTGGACAGAACTTTATTTTCTTTAAATACTAAAGGGACATTGCACC
>JAVQIZ010030816.1:0-11755 GCA_036023535.2 Galaxias brevipinnis
AGAGAATATTTGAAATAAAGCTATTCATAACTTATCACTGTACTGGCTTATGGCCACAATAAATTATTGTTTAAACTTCCTGCCAGGCTCCAAGAGTTATAGTTCAGTATGCTTCACAGTTCAGTACAGGGTCTAGCTGGCCTATTCATGAACAATGCAGGGCCATATTAGGGCTAAAATTGTGACTGAATTGTTCCAGACTTCAAAAGCCCTTTGTAAAACCACATTTTACCTATAAGACAGAGTTAAGTCACATTTAGTTCAGAAGTGGATGTCCTAGTCCCAGAGCTGTAGTCAAGACCACCTTAGTCGAGATCGAGACAAGACCAAGACTTGGGGGGTCGAGACCGAGACAAGACCAAGACCGGGGAAAGGGGAGGGGGGTCGAGACCGAGACAAGACCGAGACCATAAGGGCCGAGACCGAGACAAGACTGAGACCGTGGGGGTCGAGACCGAGACAAGACCGGCAGGTTGAAAAAACGGTTATTTACAATTGCCATGAAGAGTAATGTAGCTATATTATCTTTTATCATACTAGCTAACATTGGCCACTTGTAGGAGTCCGACTTCGAGGAACATTATCTTTGACATGCATGCCAGCTAGTTTTTAGCAGCGTCTAGCTAACACACATTTAGTTTAACTTACCTCTTCATGGTGCCTCTGGATATGTCTAACGAAATTGGAGCTAGTCCCTGCAGTCTCCGAAATACATTTTGAACAAAATGAACAAGTGCCTTTATGTTTTTTCTTTGAGGCACTGTTCATAAATTCATAGTGGTTTGTATATCCAAAACGAGTTATACATGATTTCGACGACATGGTACTTCCTATCTTGCTAACTAACGATATGAGGCATAGAAAATTGCATCTGCTGAGCGGAATCACATTGGCGGGATAGGGTGACCGTGACCCTATTACGGTCTTAGGTGAATCCTGCATGCCTGTATAGTCTATCCAATCATAATGTAATGTGATTGTGATATTTGTGAGAAAATTTCAATGTAGGCCCATATTTATTTATTTTTATTTATTTATTAATACATTCTTTAAGATTAATCTAAACGGCCGAGATTAAGTCAAGACTGAGACAAAATAGGTCGGAGATCGAGTCGAGACCGACACAAATAGGTCCGAGTACGAGACAAGTCCGAGACAAAATAGGTCCGAGTACGAGACAAGACCGAGAACATTGAATGCGGTCTCGAGACCAAGACCGAACTCGAGTACTACAGCTCTGGATGAATCCCTAAGATTCTACATAGGGTTAAAACAAGCCAAATAGCAACATCATGCTTTTTCTCTTATCTCTGAAATATTGTAGATTATGATAAATGTGATCTTTCTTTTTTTCACAGACCACTACAGTTGTTCCCTCTTCTGTGTGTAGTCTGCCATCTCACACTGTCTTTCCCCACCAAAAAAGATTACTCTCAAGGTAAAAATGTACCCATACATATGTTTTAATGATGTTTCATATTTATACTTAAAATGGAACTGGTGTCCAAGTTTGCTTGGCACATCACAGTGTGTTTCAAATATTGCTGTATAAGCGATTGAATAGAACAAAATAGTTTAAGGTCAGGGCATAATAATATTCAGTGACTCATCAATTACCTTGGGGTTACTTATCATCCTCCAGATGAAGCTCGGTCGCTCCACGTCCACATCCCAAAGACAGCCACAATGTCTGGGCCTCTTGGTGGCTCTGTGATCATCCCCTGCATACTTTCCATGTCCCCCTTCCCCTCTTCCCCTTACATTATACCCCGGGTCAAGTGGAGCATGGTGACCGACGAGGAGGAGTTGGAGATCCTGGTAGCACGTGGTGACAGGGTGAAGGTCAACGAGGCCTACCGGGACAGGGCCTCCCTGCTCCATTATGCTTCCCCCCCAGAGGATCTCTCCCTGTGGCTGGGGGAGCTGCGTTCCAGCGATGCGGGTCACTACCGCTGTGAGGTGCAACAAGGGCTGGAGGATGCCAGTGATGTCATACAGATCAGTGTCAAAGGTTGGAATAGGAGATGTGGTCGAGGGCTTGATGGTAGTCCAATATTCTATGTGGGCTTCTGTATGAATTTTGTGCATATGAAAGCATTGAGGATCTGTATGTGTTTCTGTGTGTGTTTAGGTGTGGTGTTCCACTACAGGCTGGCCTCGGGCCGCTATGCGTTTACATTCCCCCAGGCCCAGAAAGCCTGCAGGGATATTGGAGCACACATCGCTTCTCCCAACCAGCTTCTAGCAGCCTATCACGATGGCTATGAACAGTGTGACGCTGGCTGGCTGGCTGACCAGTCTGTCAGGTAGTACTGCTGAGTGGACATTTTACTGCAATTACCTGATTGTTTTTTCTTTCTTCTTACCATTTAGACTATTTATTTGTCAGTTCTTACATGTTTAAAATAGTTTTTATGCTGGCAACGCATTCACAGATACCCAATCCAAATGCCCCGTGAAGGTTGCTATGGGGATATGGACGGCCTTCCTGGAGTGAGGAACTATGGGACATTGGAGGCCGATGAGCTGTATGATGTCTACTGTTATGTGGAGAACATTGAAGGCAGGTTTGCTTGTGTTTCCTGTCCAATAAGTTCAACCTCATTTAGTATAAGATGTACCGTAAGATAATATCTTTAGGATAAGGGTAAAACATTTTTATGATAGTTGCAAACTTCTATTACAGGATATGAATACAGAGTGCAAAACTTGCTTGTTATGCAGGCTTTAGAAAATAGGGGGATACTTTTGTATTCACAGGGGAAGTCTTCCATGATGACATCCCTCAGCAGTTATCACTGGACCAAGCACGGGCCTACTGTAAGGCTGCAGGGGCGGAGCTGGCTACCACTGGACAGCTGTACTTCTCCTGGAGCAAAGGACTAGATTGTTGCAGCCCTGGTTGGCTGTCAGATGGCAGTGTGCGTTACCCCATCGTCGTCCCAAGGGAGCGCTGTGGCGGCCCCCAGGCTGGTGTCAAAACAGTGTACCGGTTCAGCAACCAGACCGGCTTCCCAGAGCCTTCCAGCCTCTTTGATGTTTACTGTTTCAGAGGTCGGAGCCTTGGACTGTACCCTCATTTCACATAAGACAGCCAGACAATTAGCCAGTCCATGCTTTTACGTGTTTCTCTGCAATTCCCAAAATATACAGTGGGGTGAAGTAACTAAGTAAGAATACCTTTTTACTCCACTTAAGCCCTTTTTTGGAGGATTTGTAGTTTGGTATTTATTTTTTATTTTGTAATTCATGATAGATAGTATAACATGACAATATCGTCCCAGCTAGTGTTGTTTGCTATGTAACGTTAATGCAATGTTTACTAAGCAAGCTACCTGGAAATGGCTCTGAAGGTGTCAATCAAAAACCAAAACACATAACCCAAAACATTTTACGGCATGTAAAATAAACTTTCATGGAAGTAATATGTGGGATTATTTTGGCTGGAAATGCAATATTATTGTCAAGTATAGGTTCAGTGACCTCTATTGTTATTTTCTAGTAATTGTATTATTGAATATTTCATATAGCACCTTTAAGTACCTTTGCAGAGAAAATATGTATGTTTGTCCCCCGTACATTCTCATGCTTGTTACAAGTCAGTTAAGCCCACAAACAATACTGACTGCATAACGACACTGTTAGTGAGCTTGATTGAGCTTAATGCTAATGTTAAATACTCGTGGGTATGATTGACACATTGTATTTAATAGTAACATTACAGTCAGATTTCTACATAATGACACCTTTCAATGGCATGCTTATACAGTGCGTTTCTGTATATAAAATGCTACGTAATTGGGAGCGATAAGACCCTAGCAAGCTAACGGCACATTACTGACATGCCCTCTTGTGACTTTAACATACAAATCATGTTTAACATTGCCTTAAACTATACATTTTGACATCGTTTACCTGTCGTTTGCAGGTAATGCAAATCCTTACACAGACTCACCAATGGACTACATGGCCACTGAACCTGAGGACATAGGACAAGATGTGGTCATGTTTATAGAGCCAGATGAAGAATTCAAACTCAACCCAGACCCAGAGCAAGTCGAGCAACAGGCCCAGACCGTCCTTGCTTCCCATGCCGTCTTTCAGGGTCATTCAATCAGAGAAGGCACGGGAGAAAGTACACCTAGGACCGTTTCCTCCATAGAGTCTACTCTGAGCTCAACAGTCTCCTCACAGGATCCTCTCCAACCCTTTGATGATACATCATTCCCAAAAGAAAGGGATTTCAATTTCCAGCATCCAACACCATTTCCACCCAGTGACAACAGCAAAACCGATCTGAAAGCGACCCCAGAATTACCTGAACCCTCATTGGAGCCTCACAGGCATTACCAACCAATGCCCGACACCAACTTTGAGGAATACGAATACCAACAATCAAGTGGTTCCAAGCACTACCAGCCAATGCCAAATACCAGTCTGCCATTTTTTGAAGCAGAATCCAATTATAGCTCATCAGAAATTAACCAGAGTCATTCAAAAGCCTTTTATGTAGAGGCACAAAACCCCACAGCTGTGATGATGCTGAAAGAGGCTGTGGTAGGAGAACCTGGACAGCCAACATATTCTTCAATAAAGTTCTCCGGAGAGCAGTGGCAGCAAGGGCCCCACACAGCCCAGTCAACCATCTCCCCCAACCTGGACATGAGTTCAGTGTGGTCCCCTCTGGAGAGCTCTGGGGAGATTACAGAGACTGGCCAAAACCCTGGGACCAAACGTGTCCCTTCCAGACCAGAACCCTCCACTTCAGATATTTTTCCTCACATGTCTGCAATTCCTGAAGCCACCCGCATTCCCAGTCATAACTTTGAGGAACTGGACCAAAATGTGCACTCCTCAAATAATTCGAATGAAACTTACTCTAAATCAGATGGAAACAGCAGCCTAGATCATAGTGTGACAGTAAGTCCAAAACTGCAACCCTCTGAAGAGGTTCACCAGCAAGTAGTGTACTTTGATCTCATGGGCTCTGGTGAGGTTGTAACTAATATTACCGAAGAGTCACTTGAGGATCAAACAATTTCAAATATATTCATTGTACATCCAACATCCACTGACCTTGATTACGATGCCAGCGGGCTTGACCCAGCTACTGTCATCCCTCTCGAGTCCCAAACATCAGACTCAGCTACTGTCATCCCTCTCGAGTCCCAAACATCTGACTCAGCTACTGTCATCCCTCTCGAGTCCCAAACATCTGACTCAGCTACTGTCATCCCTCCTCTGTCCCAAACATCTGACCAAGCTACTGTCATTCCTCTCGAGTCCCGAACATCTGACTCAGCTACTGTCATCCCTCCTCTGTCCCATACATCTGACTCAGCTACTGTCATCCCTCTCCTGTCCCAAACATCTGACCAAGCTACTGTCATCCCTCTCGAGTCCCAAACATCTGACTCAGCTACTGTCACCCCTCTCCTGTCCCATACATCTGACCCAGCTACTGTCATCCCTCTTGAGTGCCAAACATCAGACTCAGCTACTGTCATCCCTCTTGAGTCCCAAACATTGGACCCAGCTACTGTCATCCCTCTTGAGTCCCAAACATCAGACCTAGCTACTGTCATCCCTCCTCAGTCCCCAATATCATACCCAGCTACTATCACCCCCCTCGACTCCCAAACATCAGACTGGACTCTGTCAAGCACAACCTTCCTTCCACAAGAATCTCGTGAAGATCTGGAGTACAGTGGGAAATCTCCTACAGTCTCCCCCACAGAGATCCAGGATTCAAATACAGATTCAGACTTCTCAAGTATGGATCCCACTTCTACCACTACCATGACATCCACACAGAGGTTCACACATATCTGGGGCCCAACCACTTCCACACTTCTAAGCCTACCAGAGACAGCTGAGCCAGAGACGGTAACTGCTCCTATACCCCCTGTGGATCATGGCCAAGTGGATCGGGAGTTTGGTCTGACACAGCCACCCACTCTGCGTAACTTGCCCAATGAGCGTGCTGCTGTTGGCAGGGCAGGGAAACTTTCAGGTAATGTTGAAGCCACCCTAACCAGCCTAACTGCCCTTCTCTTGCTGCTCGACGTGACAATGCACTAAATTTCCAGATAATTTTCCTGATCCCCAAGCTGTCTCCATTTTCTGCAAATCTCCTGATGGCAAATGCCTCTTTCCACTTCTACTGTATATCTGTCTCACACATCGTCTTAACAGACGCTTTCACTGTCCCCCCCCCCTCTCTAAAAATAGCACCCAACCCCATTCCCTGTCCCCCTACCAACCCTCCTGACCCTCAAGACACTGACATCTGGGAGAGCTTCCCTCTGACATTGGTCAATATCACAGTGTATTTTCCTTGCTGAAAGATTGACTTCTGTGAAGTACAGTATTGTTTGGATAACCAATTTCTATGAAAGAGTTGTCAAAGCTTCTTTTTTCAACCCCTGTATGTGGTGGCTTTACACGGTAGTAAACCTCTGAGAGTTTGTGCCCAAGCCACCTGAGCAAGGGTTGCCTTATAAGAAACAAATGCAGCATAGTAAGACATCATTAAAAAAAAATAGTTTAATCATTACAGTTTCATATCTTTCACAATATTTGTAACCTTTTGGTTGTAGTTAAATAGTCAATAGTTATAGTCAAATCATTGTTAACTTCCTGTTATAAACTATACATTAAAAAGAGGTTTTCTAAAGGCAATGTACAAAGAAACAAGAATTTTCACTTGTCTCTGTAACAACTCTTATTCGGAATGTAACGGCACTGATCCAATGCTATACCACTCATGTTTAAACAGATAATATTATGGAATAAATATGTATTCACTTTAGCAAAAATGGGCATTCTAAAATGCATTATGTTAAAATTACTAGCCAAGAACTAAAAATACAATTAAACCAGGAAAATGATTTGCATGTCAAAAGAACTAATTCTCATGAACATTTCATTTAATGCAAAAGAAGAATGCAATGGCTTTTTTATCTTAATAAACTGGCATAAAATAAAATTGAAAGTTCAAACCTGAAATATAAAAAAGGATCATTGTTTAAGATGTTTTTGATTTATTAAGCAAAATGTTATTTAGCAACCTCCACATTAAACCTCTTGAATACATTTTCCAGTTTAAATAGTTACAATTAGTTTTTAATGTTATCATAAGCACAATTACAAAGTTTAAATTCTTTATTAAATTGGATAATACAGGATTTAAGCAAAATTTCTTCAGAAGTATAACCCACAATGAGTCCTTGCTTTCTTTATGTTTGCACAACTGTTATGTGTAATAGTTGCTAAATGTAAGTTATTTGTGTTAAGTTTTATAATCTAGTATTACCGTGATGGTTACACCTGTAGATATAATTTATTTAGTCACACCCCTTTTTGATTTGGTCTCAAACATGGAACTTTACACTCAAACAGTACATGCTTGAGAAAATGATCTAGGAGAATGTTTACATGTTCATAAGCATGTAAAATATCTTAAGTACTCCTTACTTTCTTAATATAGAGCCCCAGCAAAAATAAGCATTTGAATATCATTATTTTGTCCCAGTTCAATTCAGAACATGTGTGCCGTTTTCTTTTAGCTAAGCAAAAGTCGGTCTAGTTACCTGATTATGTACAACGCAAACATAATTTCTATAGAAGCATAAAAGTGCTCTATGCTCTGAAGCAGTTACGTGCAATTTTGGGCATAATCTATAATACTTTTGCTGTACAGTTCATAGAGAGGGTATGAACCAACTGTATTATACATCACAAAAAAATAAATGTCCATATTTTCTAGTTAAAGAAGAAACTGTACCTGTTCACATATATTGAGGCAGCTGCCGGTCATAGGAACAACACAGGCTATCATTTGTTAATTTATTTTTTTAATAGTGTGTCCCTTTTCTATTTATGTGGGGAACATTCTTCAGCTACATTTTATATAGTCAACTTTCAAGACCAGAAAGCATGGACCTACTATCAAGTAGATGCACAGTTCATTCTAAGCACATCTGTTTGTTTTTTTAAACTTTAGCCAGAGCAGTAGCCAAATGACATGGTGTTCTTTTAATCATGATTGCAACCATGATAGCAAACTGATGAACCAAGCCCAAGAGATAACTTGCACAGTCAAGAAAGTACTCTGTTCACTGTATTAATAAATGTTGGTTTTTCTTCCACAAAACATGATCATTAAAGCCGAACATTAAATTACCAATATTAGTTCTTGGCATCCATCTTTCCTGCAGTTCTTTAGATTAAAGCTTTATGATGTGTTGATAAAGGGCTCATGTGGCCTCCACCAGAATACACACATTTCTCATGTGTCCATAGGTCTTCTTTGCTAACTGTTACACGACATCTTACAAAGCAGATCAGAAGATTCATGGTTAACAAACAGATCAACAAAACTGCTTTGAAAGTGGGAGTTAATGTCTAATTTTGTTTAGGTGTGCTATCTTTGGCAAGAAATGAAATGAAATAGATTTTATCTGCATCTTTTATGTCTTAACAAATCAGCTCTCTCTTTCTCATCCTCCAATTTGCTTATAACCCTACATGATAAACATGTCTCTGGTAAAGTTTTATCGTTATTGAACATAAAAATAAGATATCCCTAAGTCAGATCAGAGTTGAACTTGTGTTCTTTCAGATGCCTGTCTTGAGGAACCCTGTAAAAATGGGGGCACGTGCATTCAGGGCAATGGACACATAAAATGCCTCTGCTTGTCCAGCTATGGGGGAGACCTCTGTGAAATGGGTAAGCTTTTGTGCTGGTGGGAAGACAAAATTATTGGTTCTTTTTTACCGTAAGTCACATCTGGTCTAATGAGGTGAACCCAACACAGCTATCTTCATCCACATGGGACAAAGCCAAGGAAATCCACCCTGGTTCATGTTAACTTACCCTACAACAGACGTAATTAAATGATAATGTAGGTTCCTAATACTTCCTATGATTTTAGTGATGATTGTTCTGTTGTCATTTCATATTTGTAAAATACAACTAAATTCCACCCAGAGTAACTTCAATGTGCAGGCCTTTTTATTCAACTTATGCCAAAGAAACATTAGATGTTAGCTGTCACACTGAATCCTGAAGTCAGCAATTCCATACTTGACTGGGTACATTAAATAGCTAATACACATGTCCCGTCAAAGAAACCAGGGGTCAAAGACGGATATAATCCATGATTAGCACTTTGATTATCGGAAATTGTTCACGAGAACGATTGGCTAGCTACATTGTACATTGCACATGTCACCAAATACTAGTTCTTGTCATAGGTCAAACAGGCACGGCAAATATCAAATTAACACCCTTTACCATGATGCTATGATACCAAAGTTTTGGGAAAGTTGCTGAATGGTGCCTGTGTCCTGGGTGAACTGCTCCAGATGCCTAAAGTACAGCCCTGTGGTAGTACTGGGCAGTCACCCAGAATGTGTGCTTGTGAGACCTCTTGGTGGGAATTAGTTCCCCCATGTGGCAATTGCCAAACAGTGCAGCTGACCAGAATAAATTATATAGAAGTCAGAATATACCAAAATTCAAATGTCTGCTGTGCAACATAAAACAGCCAAAACAAACACTTTCCGCCTGGAAAATAATTGTCAATGAAAGAAACAGGTGTTTTTGGTTGTTTTGGTTGGGAAAGCATTATTCATATTTGGCATCTGTCAGCAATCTCTACAGTTACATTAGAAATGTTAATATTAGTAAAAATTATGGAAGAAATGCAGATAGCTCTGTTAACTATTTGTATTGTATCGACTAAGCTTAGAACAGGTTTATACTTTACTTCTACTTAACATCTACTATTTCATTTGTAATTGTGATATCTGTCTGTGTAGTCAAAACTCTCTGTGATAACGTGTTCTCATTCAGATATGGAGCAGTGTGAAGTGGGCTGGAACAAGTTCCATGGTTTCTGTTACCGTCACTTCAGCCAGCGTCTGAGCTGGGAGGTGGCAGAGAAGCATTGCCGCATGGTGGGGGCTCACTTGGTATCAGTCATGACCCCTGAAGAGCAGGACTTCATCAATAGTAGGTCCAGAATGCTTACAGCAGCTTCTACTTGACACTTTGATTGTGATTCAAAGCCTAAAATAATTTCTAAGAAGTGCCCAAGCAGATTTAAATAAGCACTCTATGAACTGAAAATACATTTGTAAGGCTGCAACATAATTAAGCACATTTATCTTTATCATGCATGATTTCTCTCTCAAAGTATTTAGGAATGCACATTTTCAGCAGATTCAGATTATTTTGAATATGCTAGCAAAGTTTATACTTTGTTATTAAAAACGCATTTTTTTTTCTTCAATCAAATCATTTCATTAACGCAACTGCACTTTTCCACACAAAACTGCTCATAACAAACCTAGTAGTACGTTATGATACAACTAAGGCCCATCCATGTATGTTTTGACCCACTGTACCTCCCCAGCAAACTATAAAGAGTACCAGTGGACTGGACTGAATGACAAGACCATCGAGGGGGATTTCCGTTGGTCGGATGGCAACCCGTTGGTGAGTCGCACCTGGTCTATTTAGAATGGGTTAGAACATCTTAAGTTCAGTTATTCACTGATTTACTGAGGTACTATCGTTGCAAATGTAATATAAAATCAGAACTTATACCTAAATGTTAAAATGTATGAAGTGTAGCATCTTTTCTTTTAAACGTAGCTCTATGAGAATTGGTACGGAGGGCAGCCTGACAGTTACTTTCTGTCTGGTGAAGACTGTGTGGTGATGGTGTGGCATGACACTGGTCGATGGAGCGACGTGCCCTGTAACTACCACTTAGCCTACACCTGCAAGAAAGGCACCTGTAAGTACTGAGCACATGTGCTAATTACTCTGTCCAAGATTTCCAATAGATTTCTTAGTTATTAGTTTGAAACGTATTAGTGCAGTAGACCAAGTCTGAAAGACTGTGTCCTCTAACATTGTGTCAGATGACAATTTAACAAAGGCATCATTACACAAAAGCACTACCACACACCATGCAGGTGTATGCTACAAAGAGAAGTTGCAACACGAGCATGTGTAATTTTAGTAGACAGGACAAACGTGTTTTCAGTTGTTTTTTTAATCAAGTGATTAAACAGTGAATGCTCCAATTTGTGTTACTTACTACACGTTTATTAATGAAAACTAATTAATACATTTTCAGTTGATCTAAAAGTGACAGTTTTAGTATCGAAAAAAGGTTTTTAATTTTACCGAGTTGATACTTTGGTGTGGCCAAGCGGTGACTTAAAAGAGCTCTAACCTCCTATGGCCAACTTTGACATTAGTTTACTTCTTTGTCTGTAAAAAATCATGTATATGTTGCTACAGATACTTTGAAAAACTAACTGCCTTTACAGTTACATGGTCGTTTACCTAAATTAAGGCTAAAATATTTAATACGTGTATGCTGAAAACCTCGAATGTGCCAAACAACTTAGCTTTTTTATGACGCGGGCCTAGTCAACAACAATTCTAGGTTTCGAAGGACAGTTTGCCAAGGTACTGCTTGCAATTGCGTTTGTACACACATAATCAGTGCCAGATAATCACCGGGTCGAAAACACATTTCAAAACCATTAGCTATCCATCCATCCATTAGCTATACCGCTTATCCTATGCAGGGTCGCGGGGGGGCTGGAGCCTACATTTCAAAACATCTCAGTAAAATGTAGGTCCCATTGCAAGATCATTGCTCAGTATTATTTGTACATATCTGCTTATTTAGCCTATAAAGCGGTAATAAACAGGCATATTCTCTCGTTG
>JAVQIZ010030823.1:0-35431 GCA_036023535.2 Galaxias brevipinnis
CCAAAACACTATACTCCTTTCGATCACTGGGCAATAAAACTGACTCAGTAATCAGAACAAACCCTGATTTGTATGTGTGGTGAGTTTAATGGAAGTAAAACATTTAGCTCCCCATTACACTTTTAATATTAATTGGAAAGATCCACCAAATCCAACCATGACTCTATTTGACAATAGGCTTAATATGTCCCCAGGGACCAAAAAAGAACATCCTTTCACATGTAATTACAACACACAAAGTAACGCTTTGATATGTTCTCTATGCATGTTACTTAAAATTATGCTTCAGTGCACTGTAACATGGTATAATAGGAACAGCACAAGACACACATTGACCTAAAAAAACAACCTCATGCAACCGAAGCACAGTCAGCATAATGAATCAATTTGCTTAGGGTCATTAGACTTCTTTCAGTTACAATTAGCACTCAACTTTACCACAGCGCCACTGATCAGTGTAATGGTATACCATTTTGTAGTAGATGGAATTATAAAAAACCTATAAAGATATTGTTTATATTGATATATACGTATTTGCTAAAGCCAATAATTATTATGAAATAAGTATAATCACTCATATGAATTATGCTATATACCTGCGTCAGATATAAAATATTTTAAATATCTAATATATCTATTATTGAATTCCAGATGATACAAACCACTGGGGCATGAACACATTATCTATAGCTCATATAACATGATACTTTCTATTACCCTATATTTGGGATAATGCTGCAGAACTGTGATTTAAATTCAAAACGACAGAGTACAGCGTCCACATCTGATTTGCATAAGACTCACAATGTAACAGGTCAATACACAAATCTGAGCCTTACCCACAGTATTTGCGTCAAATAGTGGCTGCATCAGGTGTTCAGTCTCACCTTGAGAAGCAGAGGCTAGCATCCCTGTGATGAGAACCAGGTAAGGCAGCATCCTGGTACTGCCCCAGGTCTTCAGTGTGTCGATTGATGCGTGTGTTAGAAATCGGCTGTCCTAGGTCTGTGCCTGGGGAGGGAAATGAAAATGAGACACAAGGACTTCTGCAATCACTCACTCCCTTCCATAGCTTCTCTTTTCCCAGAAAGATTGGTAAATCACACCACAGCAGTACTCTGATGTCTCTCCTTTTAGAAGGCGAGGGCTGCATTGCTCTACAGCACTGACCTAAAGTTTGATCAGTAATCAAAAGACTAAAGTCTTTCACACAATGTGTAAGTAACATTAATTACATTCTAACTAGCCACAAAACACATTTTCTAATTATTTATTTTATGTCTACTGCATGAATAAACTAATAAATCTTTACATCGCATGTCATTAATCGGATCAGAAACGTGATGGAGTGAAATAGTTTGTACCTGCAGGAGTTTTCAGTGCAGATGAGTCTGGCTGGTGACCTCTCTGATGCTAGAGGTTTCCAGCATTGATAGGTTGGACAGGAGTCCTTCAAATCCCATCTGATTCCCCTCTCCTCTGTGGTCACTTCAATCACTCACAACTTTCACAACACAAATGGATGTGACAGAGACAGAGAGGAAGCTAAAGAAAGACAGGGTGGAGAGAGAGAGAGAGAGAGAGAGAGAGAGAGAGGTGTCACGCTTCAAACCAATGATCCAAGTATGTTCGTTGGCTTTGAAGAGATTCAGAGCAGTCTAATAGCCATGGATGTGAGACTAATTATCAGTGATTACACTGCTGCCTGAAATCCATGGTCCCAAAGCTGGATCCAGTGCAGTAGAGGATTCTAGGTGAAGCGGTGGCAGCACACAGGCTGCAGAATATCATGATGGGTTCAGTTGATGAGGAGTTCAGCCGTGTACCATCAAAAAAATGGTTTAAACCATGGATTATCAACTCAAGAGCTCCATGCATAAAGGCCTTAAGCAACAATTCAAAACAACCATTATTGTTATAAACATTTATTCGCAACATTTGTACATAAAAAAAAACAATGCATTATAAAAAATAAATTTGTAAATATACAGAAAAGCTTTGGTACCATAGCGTGTGAATACTGTTTGAAGTGTTATACATTCCTGCACACATATACTGGAATCATATAATCCTTCTTCTAGTGGTAGTGTGTTTCTACATACTAAGGATACGTTTTGTGTGTGAATTATGAGGAAAATGTTAATGACCTTGCATTGGGTATGTACCAATTAGCCCTTTGTTTGAAAGATTGGATACAAATGCCAAGGTCTCATCAAATTCAGTTTAAATTATTTCATGTAAAACGTAAATGTGTTTGTTAAATGGTGCAGAAAACATACATCACACTTTAGTAAAAAAAAAAAGAGTCATAATATCGCACAAACATAAACAGGTAAGTATGTGTAAGTACCATCTTGTACAAAGGCAGTGATATGCTGACACAGATTTTCTTCAGAGTATGAGAGGCCAATGACATCGAGAAACCTATCTGAGGTCTACACATGATCTTTTCCTGTTGTGTTTAACTTTTCTTGTCCCCATCAATTTTCTATCTCTAGAAGTAAAGTGCAAAACTGAAATTACGTAAGTTTTTTCAAAACAAAACATGTATCAAAGTTGGAAGAGGACCATATAATTGGATCAAGCATCTAAAAGTTTCTACTTAAACCTTTCACGACTTCTCCCTATTATAACAAATCGAGCTGCAACTACAGAATGCATCTGTAAGTCAACACTACATCAAAGTACTTCAAATAGTCCAAGCCATTTTGTATCCTTCAAATGACTAAATACATGTAGTCAATATAACTGTCTACACATTTTTAAAGAAAAAGGAAAAAAATACACTATAAGAACAATTAAGTCCTTTGAAAAAATCAATCACAGGTTTTTAACAGGAACATCAGCATTTGTGTGAATCTGGTCCTTTCATAATATTATTATGAAATAATAATGATATCGAATACAGTCATATTAAACTAATCACATTATTTTGCAGTAAACAGGAAATCCAACAAATCTTAATAATAAAGATCATAAAGTAAGGCGAGGAAAGGTAAAGTAAAGTAAAAGGAACATGGCCAAATTAGTAAAATTCAAATAATAAATTCAAACTTTAATACGTTGGCCTATTTGTGAGGGGTCAAAAACGTATATCAAAATGATCAAACAAACACTAAAAATAACTGGTATTTAATGTATACTGCTATTGATACTGAGGCTGTAGGGTCTATGGAGAGTATAAATCTTAGAATCTTTTTGAGGTTGACTATTCAAGAGGAGAGTCCTATAGTATTCTAAGCAAATACTTTAAACATGTACCATATCAGAACGAGCTTAAAAACAAATCAAAGTTAAAATGCTCACTGAAGTTGCTACATTCTTTTGCATATCTTCTCCTACAATATAGCTTTTAAGGAATTAAAATAACTATTCCCAGAAAGGAGAAAGGTCTTTCTAAATATTACAGAAAACTATCCTCCACTTCTGGAGTGCCTGAGGGCTCCAAAAGAGCGTCTCTTTCACTGGCATCCAATCTCTCCTCTTCTGGAACAGTCTCTGCTGAATCCTGGGACATGGAGTCTGTCTCCTCCTCCAGAGCCACAGAGCTGATGGGGGCAGATACATCTTTTTTAAAAAGCTTTTATTTTTTGCATTTGCTACAATTTTATAGCACGAAGCTTGGCTTGTACATGACATACGTCAGTACATAATTTACCCAAAAGTATGCGATGTCCTTTAAAAAATCAATCAACAAATGCTTTTAAGCATGGTAATAAAGCAAACTTGGCTTGCTTTAAGTTGTGCTTAAACGATGTGTAAGCACAATTGTGCTTATGTTTGAAAGTGTTGGCTCTATTGCAACATAATACATGCATGCTTCCATCCGGCTGTGTGGGTGTGTTTTAAAAAAAGAGTTCTAAGTAAATATGTCATCTTTCTTAGTGCCCAGCATTTGGCTCACATCTGCCATGTTTTGTGTTCTGGAAGGAAACGGGGCTGCTACTGTAAATACCTTGTGGGGCTTTCCGATGGCACGTCTCTGTCCAAGCACGATTCCTCAGGCTTAGGGTCTGGGATGGGGATGATGTACTCATTAAACAACACCATAACTTCCCCGCCGACCGGCTCCTGTCTGAGGTCTCCGGGGTTTGGGTTGTAGGGGTCCGGGGGGATGACAGGGCTGGAGACAGAGGACGGGGTGAAGGTCGGATTGATGGAGGGAAAGGGAGAGGAGAGGCGGGGCTTGGTGCGGACCACTGCTGGGTGGTCACTCTTGAAGAAGCTGTCGTTCACCTGGTTGTATTTCTGCGATGAAAGAGGGAGAAAATATACAATTGGGTTATGGCGCACAGATGAAAAATAGTTGAAAAAAAGACTAGTGCAACATGTGCCAGCAGACTGCTCTTGGTGGTAGCTGGTATAAATAGGGTACCTTTTTATAGCAGTCAGACAGCATGTTCCCCATGGCGTTCACCAGAAAAGGGAACTCTGGCCTCTTCTCAAACTTCTCATCCCAGCACTTCCTCATCACGGAATAGCTGGAAGATGAAGAAGGAAATCTTGTTTGTGTAAATAAATACAAAAATTGTAATTGAAAGTTTTTATTGTGCCTACAGAGTGTTAATCCTACAGAGTTACAGAACGAGGGACATACACGTCCTCTGTGGCATGGGCAGGCTTGGACATACGGTAACCCCTCTTCAAGGCACTGTAGAACAACTCGTTCATGGGTAAATCAGGGTAGGGTGTTCCACCTATCAGAAAAGAAGAAATGCGTCATAAGAAAAACAGAAAGAAATTACAATTTGGGGATACACATACAGAATGCACTTAGCACGGGAGCCCACCAGCCTGAGCTGTGGTTGTGACTTATTGAGAATCTTTCCTGGTTTTGTAGCTTTAGAAGTTTCACATTGCATTCATAACCTCTCAATAGATATTCTTGTTTTAATTACAGTTAGAAAAACCTTTTCAAAAATCGAAACAAAATAGATTTTAGGCCATGACCATAGCAAATAAGAAACCATATATCCAAGGAACTAAATAGACTAACAATTAGATATGCCAACAGTTGTGACCTACTCTAAAACCCTTATTTCCGCCTGTATCATATATTTTTTTACAGTCAGCATTCAAAATATATGCTTAAGTACAGTTAGTTCCCTTATTGAAGCTAAGGCCCCTTGTATGATAACAACACTTACCATAGGATATCAGCCATATTAACCACGCTATGCAAAACCTTATTAGAATCCTGAGATCCACTGGAGAGCTTTTGGGCAGATATGTATGTTTTTAATAAAGTTTTTTAACATCTAATAAAATCCCTTATTTTCATGATCATGTCGCTTGGTTTAGTACTAGAGTTTGGCTTCTACAAGCTGGAGAAAGTATTCTCTCCCAAAACACAATGACACGCAAAAGACGTTCAACACGGATTAAGAGTAACATCTCGCCGCAGTATGAAACCAACTCCCTCAGGCAAGTCCTCACACACAATCTCTGAACTCAAGGAAACCTGCATTTGGTCCTGCTCATTAGAGAGAGACAACACCGTCTTTTGTGCTTGGCCTAAGTGCTGCCTCCTCTGTGCCTGTGGACTGACCCAGGGTGAAGATCTCCCAGAGCAGGATGCCGTAGGACCAGACGTCACTTAGGGTGGTGTAGAGGTTGTGGAAGATGCTCTCGGGGGCCATCCACTTTAGGGGCAGGAAAGTCTGCCAGGAAGAACCAGCACAAACATAGTCAGCATGTTTCACATAGAAGAGGCCAACTGTTAAAAAGTGCTTTCTTATTTGTTGGCTGATGTCTAGGGTCTGTTGATATACACTAGTGCATGAGCTTTTACATCTCAGAAGCTGTCCTAAGTTGTAGTTTGAATGAGAGTAACAGAAGCATTGAGTTTTCTTACAGGAATTGTAACTCATTTTTGTGAAGGGATTAGTGTGGATAACGATCTGGAAAGGATGCGGCCACTCACGCTGCCTTTGGAAATGTAGTTGGAGTCGTGCATGATATCTCTGGCCAGGCCAAAGTCACAGATCTTCACCAGCTTCCCCTCACAAATCAGCACATTTCGAGCAGCCAAATCACGGTGGACACACTGGAGATTAAAACGTCAACGAAAAACGTTATTCACAACATACTGCACGTCAGCCTCAAACCAACAATTCAATTAGATCATGCAGAGCATTTCAGTTGGTCGCATTATGGTTCAATGTATATTTAAAACACACATTCTTCAATACCATACTACTTTACACATAAGTACAGGCTCTCTAAAATGACTGTGCGGTTACATAATGACACAGGACACGTACATTCTTGGATGCCAGGAACTCCATTCCCTTAGCCACCTGGTAGCAGAAACCAAGCAGGTCTGATTGGCTGAGGAGAGGAGAGTCACTAATGACCAGGGCGGAGTCCACTCTAGTCTGACCTGCACACACGCAACCAGGGTGAAGAACGCGAGGGTGAGGGCTCTCCGTGTATTTACATCCATCCATTTATAAACACTTAGATCGTTATTTGGTGGCTACCACCACCGTTGAACACTTACAGTAGGCCAAGCCCTGCACCCTGCCTTGTAATTGCTCTCACCTTGTTCTTGGTAGAGGTCTTGCTGGTAGGGTGACTCATAAGGTGAGGGCTGAATGTCAGCGTATTTAATGGTGTCTGCACGGTGCTCCTGCATTGGCACGTACACCGCCGGCTCGTCCTTACTCATGTCCATGTAGCCTCCGTCACACTCGCTGCCAAACGACACGTAGCTGCTGGCAAGAAAGACGTACGAGTCATCTCACTGATCTGCACCAATCAACTGACTCCTTGACCTTATCAAGCAAGAGGAAATGTTGATGAGGTGGATGCGGCTCAATGTAAGGCAGTTGAATAAATAGGAACACGGATTTTATGGAACAATCCATTCCATCCCTTTATTTATCTAAAGTGCAGTGTAAAACTGAGGTTAAAATGAGGGTTCAATCCCTTATTCTTTTTCGCAGGTCTGTGCAGTTGGGACAGTGATAGCCACGGCCTGGTATGGTACAGGCCAGCACTTTGGTTAGAAACGGTGTGTTGGCCGTACCCTTTCCTCTGGCTCAGCGGGGTGCTGCTGCTCGAGATGCGGCAGCCAGAGTCCTCCAGGTTCTTCTCGGCGTAGTACTGCAGGAAGCTGTGCTTGTTCCGGTGGAGGTAGTCAACCAGGTCGCCATAGCGACAGTACTCCGTCACCAGGTACAAGGGGCCTGGCAGGAAGAGCAGTAGGAACATGACATTGAGATAATATTGTAAAATACTTTGGGTTAAGTTCTGGACCAGGATCTATGGTAAAAAGTGGAAAAGTGACGATGCGAGTCGTTCTTAGCTTTTGTCATAACAATAAAAGGGCTTTTGATTACATAGGGAAAAAACACACACACGCAATATTTGCCCCAGTCTGTTACCGTGTGTATTAGTGTGTTGTTGGCATGTGAAGTGGTCACATTAGCAAGCTCACCCTGTTTGGTGCAGGCCCCCAGCAGGTTGACAATGTTGAGATGGGGGCCCAGATGACTCATGATCTTAAGCTCAGACATCAGAGCTTGGGTTTCACTTCTCCTGGCTGTGGCTGGAGACGGAGAGGGGGGGACGGGGGGTCAAGTAACCAGCAACAAAACAAATGTAGGGGAACAGGTTCCACAAAGACACTCGGCTTTTCCGTGAGCCAATGACACTTTAAGTCACAGCCAAAAGAGCATGACAAGCTGGCAAAAAGCAAAAAGGCAGGCTGGCAGCCAGGCTATAGCTCAACGGGGTTCTGCTTGACGTCTTTCAATTGTGCGAACATGTAGCAGTTACGTCAGAAGTTTGAATAACACTTTAGAGAGTTGCCTGTGAAAGCACCATAGCAAAAGATTGTTTTTAAAGGCTTTCACTTACATTTTAGCATTTTAACAGCAACCTTAGTGCTGGACTGGGAGTGCCCAATACCATATGCAGTTGCCTCAACAACCCTGCCGAATGCCCCAGATCCAAGAGTGCGACCTGGAACAAAACATACAGCAATGGGGTAAAAATACTACTCGACTATCATCCACTTTAAATATATCTGACACTTCTGAAATAAAGACGGATGTTTTCCCCACAGTTTTGTGTATTTGTATATTGGAACTACATAGCGCTTAGCTAAATATTCTATTGGAGTAAACTACAGGATGATCAAGTTAAAGAAGAGGCCTACCGAGCACCAGGCTGTCGCGAGGCATCTCCCAGGTCAGGTCGTAGGGCAGGTGGATGGGGTCCACGTAGATGTACTCATGGCCATCCAGACTCACCGACTCGATCACCTTCCACCGGATCTCATAGCGTGGCTTCTGGCCGAACACACGACAGCGAGACATTGACCCTCACAGATGGATGTAGACATATTGGACCATAACAAATAGATATAGAGATATGTGGTGTGAGGTATGTCTCAGTATTTTCTTTTTTATCTCACCTTCCTCCAAACGGCAATGAGGATGATGATGGAGATGATAATGATGACTACCAAAGCCAAAATGGCAGCCAACACGGCGACCTGGGAGAAGAGCGCTAAAGTGGGACAGAGAACAGGCACAGGGCACAGGTCATCAACATTTTAATATACACCACACGTTTCACTCATACATCGCAAACAGTATTCTGTTCCAGTGAAGTCAATATCCACACAGAGCGTTTAAACCATGGCCCTAACCTTTACACAGAACATTACACCACTGGATATATACAAAAAGGAAAGACTAAACAATGACAGAAATATGCTTCATAATATCTCTAGTTCAAGACTAAACGAAAACATTTAAATATGCTTAAAAATATCTTTAGTCCAGTTGGCAGTAAACATGGAACTTTCTGTAATAATGACAAAATACTGAAATATAAGTATGTATCCAAATCTGCTATGTGTGTGTGTGTGTATGGACATTGTATTTTAAACGTGTGTGTGCGTGTATGGACATTGTATTTTAAAAAGTGTAAAACTAGTTAAATTTTTTATATTTTACAAGGATTAAAACGTACTGCTGGAAACCAGTTTGATGTCTCTTGTAAGGACCCCTCCCCGGTTGCTGGCCTCACAGCGCAGCGTGACCTGTTGGGGCTTGTGGAAGGTCACCTGACTGCGGACCTGGCTGACTTGTAGACTGTGGTTGTAGCTGACGTTAGTTTGCACACTGAGGGTCTTGAGGTCTAGCGACAGGGGCTGCCACACTGTGGTCCGGTTGCTACACCTAGAACGCCGAGATAGATTTGGCATCCAATACATTAGGCAACATTTCTGCAGATACACAGCAATGCACAAGCTACTGTCTTTCTTGTGCTGTTGGAGGCTGCCTGGGCTTCACACTAAAGATTTCTGCATTGAATCTCAAATCACATCAACAATCGGATGGGTGTGTGTGGTCTGCCCCCTAGTGTTCAACGTGTGACAGATCAACGTGGTGAGACTTATTGTCTATCCACACAGTATGTCAACAGGACTCACTTGAGCATGCTGTCGCAGCTGTACCACTGGATGGTGGGAGAGGGGACCCCCTCGGCCATGCAGGTCACCATATGTCTCTTCCCAGGGAGGTGGTGGTCTGTCAAGTGGGTGATCTGAGCAGGAACTACACACAAGGGGGGTGGGGAGGGTGAGACGGTCATTAATCACTCCCCTCCACGGACAGAGGAAAACAGACAGTCACACTGAGCCTATACCGTCTCAAGTACAGATGTGTAAACAATCATGCAAGCTTTTGAAGGAGAAAGTTTTTATAGCTACTTTGTTAATGTCAGCTGCTTACCCTTGACCTCCAGATCAAAGGTCAGCTCCTTGGTGTCATCCCCGTTGGTTACAAGGACTGTGTAGAGGCCCTTTTGGTCCGTCCTGACGCGGACCAAGGTCAGAATGCTATAAAACCTGAAAAACCAAGAGCAAACAATTTGACAATGCGACAAGTACTTACAATAGGATTTTAAGCTCAATGAAAACCTTTGCTTTTCCTTTTGTAAATCTGCAGGAAGTTCAACATGTTCTTTTGCACAGGGTCAATCATATAGGCTCGTCATTTGAGAATTCTCAGAGGCCTTGTTCATTTGTTTATGGTTCCTGCATTGCGTTGACTGACGGAGTCTTGCCCTCTAGCAGAGTATAGCATTACCACCGTGCTCCCGGTCTAATCTTCCTCTGTTGATTGACTGACAGGGAGTGGATGTCTCAGAGACACCTTGTTGTAGGCGCTTGTTAAAACCATTAGCCACATCAAAACTAATTAGGATGTTTGCACTGTGGGATAAGTTAGAGATCACCTAACAGCTTTTAGTGTAGCTCAACGGTTGTCCCACCTGGTCTCCTGCTCCCGCCTGGTGGTGATCGTCTTATCGCCGTTAATGGCGGCGCCATCTTTGCTCCAGCGGACCTGGGGAGGAGGGTAGGCCTCGACCTCCACTCTCAGCTCCACGTTCTCCGACAGCTGTGCGGAAACGTTGAGCGGCTGTACAGAGCGCAGCGCCACAAAGCCTCGTTCTGGGGGGAGGAAGGTCAAATAGAGATGTTTTAGCAGATTATCTGGGAGGCATACATCTAACACAAAACCTGTACTACAATTTAATTCAATGTCAGTGAAAAAACAGCTTCCCGATAGGAGAAAGGGGAATCCACATTTCATGTTCCAAGCATAATATTAAGAGTACTGTATCAAATCATCATGTGTTGTGCTTAATCTAGGGCTTCTGCTGCATTTATGTTGATTATGCTGAATATTGGAACCCTATACTAGAGCGACAATGCTTTTATGTGAACTGACGAAACTTGAGACAGCATCTGTCTTTCCCCCTGGGTTCAGACAGTTCACTGGGCAGAGCCAAACCAAGAAGTATTACAGTGACTACCCTGATTGTAAGACGGAGCGCTGTAGGTGCGTTAAGAGTTACTGAAGGCTCTCATAAACATAGCACACCTCACTGGCGATAGAGTAAGCAGTACCAACGTCTGCTTCGTAAGCTCTAGAGCTAGAAGCAGAGACAGCTAGAAAGAGGCAGGGCTGATGAATTTCACTTTAGTTTCTTTACTTTAAATTTGCATCTTGTTAGAATGAGACTTTCTGAAAGTTTAAGCTTGCTAATATAAAGTCATAGCATTTCAGTATAGTCTGGATCACTCTGTTTTTTAAGGTCTAAAATAATTTCAAATAATCAACCAAAAGGAGAATAGAGACAGGATTTTGATGTCAAAGCAGGTCTACTGAAAATATAAATGTTTATATTCTGAGCACAAACATCTTCAAAGGAAAATAATTGAAATTGAAATTGTCTTTAACAAAGACCCTTTCTCTCCACCTTGGCTCCCACAAAGTCAATCTGCACTGCCAAGAGAAAAAAAAATAAGAAAAATAATCTTTAGTTCGTCAGTTTGTTTTTACAGTGTGTGTCTCTTTCCCACCAAGGACAGTGATGTGGACGCTGGCGGAGGCACTTTGGTGCTGGATGCTCTCGTTGACTTGACATGTGAACTGGCCGGAGCGGGCCAACGTGGCGCTGGGGAAAATCAGGCAGGAGCGCATGTTCATGGCGGAGAGGACTTCCGTCAGTGGATCAATGGGGTGTTCCTGAAGGGTGGGCAGGGGGACATGAAGGTGAGGGTAGGTTGGACCAGGACCTTTTGGTTTTAAGATGAATTTCAAAATAAACATTCTGTGTAGTGAGTGGATCATGTTTGGCTTCAAAGACCAATTTCCCCATATATGGCAATATGTTATCCAAGGCCATGCTTATGTTCCAGAATATTTAGAGCCTCATTCAGTCTTATTTAATAATCAGACTATCCAACTAGTGTTACTGAAAGAAAAATACCCCCCCCCCTCCAAAAAAAAGAAGTGTATATAATATTCACAGATATACTAAACCATCATCCTACTGAACCATCTGTTTTCAGTACAATTTCAAGGGAATCTAAAAAATCTAGGTGTGTCTCTACATCTTGATGTAATTCAGTTCTCAGCGAAAACAAAGCCAAACAAAAGGCCCTGTTCTGCTCTCTCCCACTCACATCCTTGCTGGGGTAGTCCCAGGAGAAGAAGACCAGCTCCACGCCATGGACCGTGCAGTTGACGGTCAGGGGCTCACCCTGCTTCAGCACCGTCTTAGACGCATTGATGTAGGGCTCCAGGGCCTCGGGGACTGAGGTGCGTAAGGGAGGGAGGGGGAAGAGGTAAGGGGGGGGGTGGCGAGTGAGTGAGGGAGCAGAAGGAGAAATATAACACTGTCGGTAATGGAACACGAGAAGAATGAAAGCGTGGCTTACAGCAAGAGTGCTTAGCAAGCATAAAGGTCAGCAGAAAATATTAGCTTCACCAAGCTCTTTAGTCTAGTAGCCCCTGGCAGAGACGGATACTGGGCATCACTCACCAAAAATACTGAATACATGGAAGGCCACGGACTCTTTGGTTTGCCCGTTCAGCTCTCCTCGACACACGTAGGTCCTGTCCTCTAAGGGCGCTCTGTAGCCCTCACTGGGGCTGTACACCCCTCGGACAGGCATGTCGCTGTCCATCTCGTACAAGGTGACGTTGATCAGGGGATTGGTGGCCACGCACGGGATGGTCCCCTCCACACTGGTTTTGGTCACTGGCATGCCATAGGAGCTGTCAATGAACCAAACCTCAGGGTCTGGGGACAGCAGCGAGTAGAGACAGGACAAAACGTGACATTAAAACACATAAAGTTAAACCCAGTTTAGCAAGCGGCAAAAGAAGAGTGATTGATACTATACTTTCCAAGCTTAGTGCTGAAACATTTTTCTATTGGTGGTATTCAGATGAAAAAAAAAACATAAATCAAACCTGGAACAAAGATGGCCACCTCCTTGGTGTCATCACTGCCATACAATTCATAGCACTCGTACACCCCTGTGTGTCTCCAAGTGGCGTCCTCCAGGGTCAGGACGCTGGACGTTTCTCCAGCCTGCACCACTTGGAACGCAGGGACGTCGTCGAATCGTTTAAACCTCCAGTCCACGGGCCTGGAGCTGGAGCAGGTGAGGCTCAGGGAGGCTCCGGCATCAAGGACCACGTCACTGCTGCTGGGGCTGATCTCTAGGCAATGGAGCTCAGGGCAGAGGTGCAGGACAGCTGCAGTCAACACAACCATAAAAAGGTCAGGTTTAGGGGTCAGGTAGACAGGGTCTGGGGTAAAATGTTACAACAACAAACCCAACCCAGATATCCGTTCTGTTATCTCCCGGTGACGAGGAACATAAGGGATGGAAAGCTCAGGGGAGAGGATAATACTGGCCGGTCGATGACAGATGTATTCAAGGTGGCACACATGTCTGACAATTCAACACTATATTTGCGGTTTGTATTACTGATCTAACTCACTGGATTATTGTGACTATATGTCAAGACTGCTTTCAATTTACCTTATAGATATCATTACTATTCATGGTGGTGGACATTTATATTAGTGTTTTTGATGACTTGCATTATGGACAACTTTCTCACCTGTGAATAGGAAGGCCAAATGAAGTACAAGCATTTTCAGTCTTCTCATTGTGATTGGCTGCCAAGGACTTATTCTGCAAAAAAAGAATAGAGACAAAGGAAAAGCTTATTCCTGACCCAAACCTTTGCTCTTTCAGTTTATTAAGAAAACATTTACATTTCTATAATATTTATTTTAAGAAGCAAAATAAAAAAACTGCCAAAAATAATAAACCAATGGAGAATATTGGCTGTCACTGAATGAATTTAAACAGAAACCATTAGATAACAAGATGGCTGTAAAGATCACAAGAAAAGATCACACATTGATTCCCACATATTACCAATATCTACGTTAACGTAATTGTGTGGCACAAACACTCAGGAAAGAGCAAGCTGGGAGCACAGTAAATAAATCAAGTAATCACTGCCTATATTGAAGACAAGCCACAAAACAACAATATTGTGGTGAAAATAATGTCATCAGCTTGCATTTGTTCAGCGAGATACACTCTGGTACATAATGGAGCCTGAGTTCCTGGTATGGCATTTGATGCCTCACTGCACATGGACAGAACAATATCTACGAGTCTTTGTTCTTGCTTTGCCATCATCTTCATCTAGCAAGACAAATGGCTCAGTGTGCTGTTTCAAAACACACTTAGCAGCAACAACGCTGCACCCAAACCAATTCTGGTGTTATGTGGAGTCACTAATTGGATTCCAAGTAAACTAAAGAGATGCAGAAGAGCGGACAATCACTGTTGGAAACAATTGAAACTTAATTTGAAGGTTTTGTAGACTGTTAAGTTGCCATGGCTTTATATCACAAATGTTTAAAATCAATATAATATCATCCCTTCACCGTTAAATCGATAAGTCATTCCTTACGTACTAAAATGAGCACTAAACTGTTCCTATTAGCACGGCCTAAGAGACTGAAAAGGCTGAGGCAGCATGATCACTTAGACGAGGGCTGGTTTGTTGGTGGGTGGAGTGGGAAGGCGGAGAATGAGGGGGGCCTGGACGAGGACAGGGGGGACGAGGGCAAGGAGGAAAGGGTGCAGCACACAAGCGTCTGGAAACAGTTAAGGATAGATCATAGGCCCTATGCAAGACGAGGGTGGGAAAAAGAGAGAGGGCGGAAGAAGGGAGCCTGGGGATGAGAGAGGGTGGAGAAGGAAGAGGGGGAGGAATCTGTGATGAAGTTAGTGGAAATATTTTGTAACTCTAGGCGATTTTTGCAATTAGATAATGAACCGCAATTGTGTCATTTTTATTTTAAGGCATACTATTTTACTGTTTATTGAGAAGAAAAAAAAAGTGCTTGTACATTTAGTGATTTAAGGAAAGCCAAAGATTATCATCTGTTATCTCATTTCCAATTTCAAATGTGTTGATCCATGTCGGCAAGAGTGAGTGTACAAAGGGGTTATGGAAAGAAAAAGAAAAAAAAATCCTCAGTCCAATGACTCAAGAACATTAAGTCAAGCCAGATATGTGTTGTCTCTATAAATCAACTGCATGTGCTACTTCCGCTCCCAGAGTAGAGCGCTCTCGAGTGGTTCCAAAAACATGACTCGTTGGTTTACTCCCCTGCCTCCTGGTTTTAATAAGAAGGAGGAGAGCAGAGAGGGTCTTGCTGTTAACCTGACCTGTGGCACAGCAACACACACAAACAAAAGCACACGTGCACACACCAACAAATATGTGGGACAGAACGCACTACCCATTCTTCCTGCCATCCATCTCTCTCTCACACACGCACAAACACACGCACGCACACACACACACACACACACACACACACACACACACTCACACACGCACTCGCACCCAAGCACGCATGCATCCCCCCTCTCCTCCCCTCTTTGTGATTGGGGCAGTGTACAGTTCACGTTCCCACAGTATTACTCTGAAACTTTCCCAGGGCTGCTGATACACTTGGGACCGTGCTGGGGACGATGGCGGGAGCTGAGGGGGGCTCTGGGTCACTTTGTCCCACGACACACAGTCCACAGCACTGCGGCCTGGGAGGAGACCAAGGACGCAGTGCGTCAACAACTGTTAGCACTCGTCCCTTAAGTGTCAGCGATTACAACTAGGGGTGACACGGAAGGCACGGAAGGCCACAGTGAACAAACTTGAGTTGGAATGGCTGTCCTATGCAGGATGTGCTCATAGGCTGTAAATCGTTACATCTGCGATCGACACAGCAGGATATCCTCCATGCTGAATATGAGTTGAGGTGTGCTCGTATCTGATTTCATGTCTCAGAAACCGCAACTCATTTCACATCTGAAAAACTGCTGAGTCAGGGTAGCGCAAGGAAGAATAATGTTTGGCTAGTGCAACGTGAAGAGGCTAGTGTTGACCAGTGGGTAGAGGGGATGTTGATTTTCATCAAGAGGTCTTTGATGAGGAAACTGAGCCTAGAGACCAGGGACTGACATGGGGGGAAGTGTTCCAGATCCAGGGACACAGTGGAACGTTTTGGACCACAGCTGTCAATAGTGGACAGCACTTTTAGGTACCGACTTTCAGGATGGAACGTACACACCCACTGGCAATGTAAGGTTAAAGAAATAACAGTTGAGAAAGGATTGAATCTGACAGACCAGGCAACACACTGTGAAATGTGTTAAAAACCAATATACTGTATATTCAGGTCAGAGTTATGTGTAAGAGAGGAATAGACAACTTAATGAAGCATTTGAAGGGTCAGATCATTGGCAAGGCACCGATTGTCTGCCAGTCCTTAAGTGACCCTGAACTGTCTGGTTAAAAGACAGTTGATACAAGTTAATCCCAAAGGAAAAGGACATGAACTGCTCTAGACTGCACCGTACTGGAGCAGGATACATGACCACACACAATGTGAGGTGGTAACGAAGAAAAACACGGCGTTTGTTATGTCTCAATCATCGTTAGTCAGCATTCAGAGAAATGTTCTATTTCCAGTAGTCTTAAGTAGTGATGGTTTTCTAGCTTTAATTGTTTCCAAGAGTCATCTGTAAATGCTTCACTCCCCAGATTGACCACGAGAGCACAGGGAAGACCCAGTGTTTACACTAAGGATGTCACATAATCACAGTGCATGATAAACTGGGGGCTCCGAGTGTGAGTTTTCCCAGAGATGCTGGGAAACTGGTGGCAGATTGATCCTTCCCAGCCCTCATAACCTACCCCAGCACACTCACAGTGTCACAGACTGACATATACCACGGTTGGGCCCAGCCCCGGCAGGGAGCTTGCAGCCCACGCACACCACCAGGGTACGTGTGTGTATGTTATGTGTGTATGTATGTATGTGTAAACTTTGTGTCCGCAACAGCCAGTAAGGCAGACGTCTCTCCTGGGATTATCTATATATACTGGGGCTGAGTGTTTCATTGAAACATCTGGCAACCATGGAGCAGTCTATGATGAGGTGGGAACCCCTTTCCGAATCCCATTTGAAGCCAAGCTTATATCTCAGGGGACTTAAGTGCACTTTGTAAAGGGGGAAAAATAATAACTAAATACAAAAAAAGGGAGAAATAGGTCCAGAAGTCTCCTCAAGAGCAGCTGGAGAGAGCCCCGACTTCCTGTATGGGGAAACATGCTGGCCGCATGTGGGTGTGAGTCGCTGATGCATCAGTGATGCTGCAGACCACCAAGACCACTAGGCAGACACTCTGCACAAACAGCGCGAGTCCATTTGGTATAAAACAAATCAAACTCGGCAAACTGTAGAAAATCGGAGAGATAAGGAAACTGAATTAAAGAGTTGGAAAAAAACAGAAAGGAGTTACAGAGAAAAAACATTGAGTGAAAGAAATCAAATATAAAAATAGAGGTTACCATTGAGACAGGAAAATTCAAAGTCTGTCAAAAATAGAGCAACACAGCAAAACAACAGACAAAACCATGGAGACCACTAGTCTAAAAGGATGACAACCCATCTACATACCACAAGAATAGACCATCAACTAAATGTCAGACAGATCAAAAAAACAAAAACCAACTGCGGGGAAATTCAGGGGTAAAGAACACAGTTCATGAGACACGGCCACAACAAAGCAGGAGAGCAAAAAAGAAGGCGGGGGCACGCTTTCACAGACTGTTTGTCTGATCTGGGTTGAAACAGTGTGTACGTAGTTGACTGACATTTACAGGAAGCCATCAAGAACAAAACAAACATCTCCAACTTTGTGGTCACATCTTTCCAATGGAAACGATGATAACTAAGATAAGACGCACGACTACCAACTAACTAAAGACACATTTCACTTTGTTGAAGAATCTTCCAAATAATTGAACAAATAGAAGTTATAAATAGCACATTTAATAACCAGTGAATATGTTACACTCACCATAATATTTTTTCTTCTTGGTCCTTAAAACAGCAGGGGTTGTACAATGTGTCTAAAGTTGGGCTTTGGCATGCTCTGTGGGAAAAAATGGTCCTATGTGTCCTTGTTAAAATAAACCTCATTTTTTATCGCTCCTCTAGGGGGAAAGGTTCCGTACCCCCCACCTCACCCTACTAGCCCTCTCCCCCTTTGAGTTAAACCTTGTGGTTTCTTGGCAGCAGCAGACCCCGGATACACTTATTCTAACCCATCCTCTCTCTCTGTGTGATAAAAAAGGCACTAAACCCATCAGAAACCATAATAAATTACCAACAAATTTGTAAAAGTCATCACGTACATTTTAAATATAATGCACAGGAAATGGTTCAATTAAGAATTAGAGTGTATTGTTTTTCTATGAGAAGCAAGATGTACTCTACACCAATGACTTCAATAATAGTATTTGACCTTATCTAAAGTGTGGAAAATCCCTTCAGAACATTTAGGTGTACTGATCTGGAAATGTCATGGCATAGAGTTAAAAAAGACTAACATTTCAATAACACACATAAAATGATGTGTTAGCACTCTTGTAAATAGAACTCTTGTATCACTTCTAAAGAAAGTGAGCTAAATTATCTTCCCTCTCTAGAAGCTTTCTCAAGCAAAGTATTTGTTGTAAGACATGAAGACAGGTCTTTCGCTTCAAGTTTGAACACATTAAAGTCATATCAGATCCATTTCTTATTCATTTACACCGTCCAGTAACGTAATTCTCCAGCAGCCAATTGTTCTTCTGTGTGCTTGTCTGCACTTATGTGTATTCATTATTACTATATTCAAAAGCCTAATGGTTTTGGCCTGACATGGATGAACAACAATGACTATGGTGTCTGAAAAGCTTTGTTTTACCAGCCTGTCAGAAATGTTCGGAAATGTGTGGGTTTTGGTAAGTTCCATTTCTAAAGAGCTGTAAAATGTTGCTAAGAAGGGGAGTGAGGGGATGCAAGTGTGCTTCTGGGTAAAGTCAGTGGTAACAAACTACCAGCCTCAGATGTGGCAAACGTTTGATATCCGTTTAATGATCTCATTTTCGACTCACTTGGAAAACGAAATAAGTGACTTTAGGATTACAGAAATCTAAAAAGGGAGTTTTCAGAAAGCCACGTTTTGCGTCAATGAACCCTACTAAATCATCCAATCTTCAGTGCCTTGTTTCCTTTTAGCATATATCAAAGTTTTTCATTCTATACACAAAACACACAAGACAAACAATAAAATAAATAAGTAATAATCAATATCAGTGATGCCAATGAGGCATTTTTACTTTTAACACAAGCTTCAATTAGTTAAATTAAAGGAAGGCAGAGTCCTGTGGAGACCAAGCCCTGATGAACTCTGCTCTATGATCCAAGGGAAGGTACCGGATGTGGAGGCCTAGCCCTAGACAGTCATCCCCCCTGTGGCTGTCCAGTAAGCCCTCCTCATCTGGCCAGTCAAACAACTAAACTCCCCACTGCTCCCTCCACCCGACTTGCGTTCCCCAAACACTTTGGGGAACAGCTCCCCCACCCACGCCGGCCCTGTGAGAAATAGATGACGCCTACACACACACACACACACACACACACACACACACACACACTGCCATACACATAAGAGCAGGCAAACACACACAAACACAAGCACACAGGAGAAAAAAAAGAAAGAAAAAGAAACAGCTGAACACAATTACGGCCCTGACTGGCTTTAAATTCCTCTCGTTTTCCATGGCGGCTTCCCAAAGCACAACACAGTGAAAGAGAAAAGGAGGGAAAAGGAAATCTTGATGAGTTAGTGTTAATTGAGCATCACTGAAGATTTGCAAGTGCGGACATTACTTAGCTTGAATTAAGATCAAACTTATTTCATTATAAAAAATACAGATTTCATATTGATTACATGAAAATAGTCATTCAAAGCAACCATGGTGACTCAACAGGTCCGATAATGCATGTGTGACTACAGGCAAGACAACTGCAAGCAAAAGTTGCTGACACACACCTTAAGGATGCAAATGTATCATCAGTCTAGTACTGACTCCAGACAGCTCATATTTGACACTGACTCTGAACTGACTAAAATAACATACTGAAGGACTAATACAACTTAGATTCCCTTTGTAAAAGAGTCCTTACCACTTTTCAGAGAAAACCTAATTGTTTTTCTTTTGGCCTCTTGTCCTTCTTCCAATACATCAACATGGTCTCTGACATGTTTTATTTGGAGCAAGAACAGTTCCAGAGAAAACACAAGTATTTTTAAAGGATGTGAATGTGACCAAATCATCCTGTTTAATGTTGTTGTTTTTTCGTTAAAGGAGCAGTTGGTGAAAAAAGAAATAAACAATTACAGAAAACCAACCAACCAAACTAAAAACTAACATCGATGCAGTATGGCCTTATAAGCTTTGGGGCAAAATAGCTGGTGAGTTATAACAGGGACATTTAGAATCTGATAACCTTATGATATTCCTTTTTACACCCCCACCCCCCCATTATCCCCCATAATTGTAACTTGCATCCAAACTGGGAAATCTTTTTATTTTTCCCCCAACATGTTCACCTTTCGTTGTCCTCTTGGAGAATCTCAGCTAATTTAGATGGGATGCAGCTGGCTGTCAGGTCTGTGTGAGTGGGAGGCAGGGATCGACACAGTGAAGAAAAGAGGGATGGAACTCAGCACTCTTCCCTAAGCCCCATGCACCTCATGTTAAATGTATGTGTCAGTGTCCATTTGTGTGTGTGTGTGTGTGTGTGTGTGAGAGAGAGTATGGAAAGGGTCTGTAACAGTCAGTAGAGGGTGGTTCAAGCTAGGAGGGACAAACCAACTATTAGCCAGTGATTGAATATACCATGGTCCACATATGAGTACGATGCATTATGAGGCAGATAATGGACCACTGCTAAATGATTCATAGATTTCTAAAGAATGTCCGATTATAATAACATCCAGTGTGTGTGGTCGTCCTCGAATTCAGTTACATCATAAGGAGTGCTCATATTACATTGAATTCCAAAAGTTGAAAGCACAAGCTATTAACCCAAAATATCCCCACCTTCATCTGTAGTCTAGTCTACTTGAAAAACTAAGCTCTAGGACTAACACATTTAGCAAATAAACTCCCAACTCTGCGAAACCTGCGTCTACAAAATCGTGTTTTACGTCCGTTACAGATCAGCATATGGGGTTTCTGCAAACTGTTTGAACAATCAAAGTGAGTGCATGTTTTCTGCATGGTCATAATGTGAAGCACATTTTCCTGTGGGCCTGGCATGCAGAGTGCTAGTAACACCAGCAAACAGCTGATGGTAAAGGATTAGGGGTCCAGTGGAGGAGAGCAAGCAGGGCAATGCTGCATCATCCATGACTGGGACAGATTGCTGCAAAACCATAGTCATACCACGACTAACTTGAAGAAGAAAAGAATGCATAAAAAAGTAAGTCAATTCTTGATATGTAGGAATTTGCAAGAGGGGCCGTCATACAATTCAAAAGGGCTGATATGAATGCAATTTCCCAATATTCGTAAGGTATGAGAGAACGCTGTCTTAAAGTTAGCATAGAGCATTCTTCTAAAACCATGGTCACAGCTCTAAAAAAGCTTCCAACGCAACAGGGGCAGAGAGGGAGAGAGACCAATTGTAAAGCACGTGGTAAAAAAATTTGATCACAAACTAGGCATGGGTTCAGGAGATGTTAACAAATATTCTATAATCAAATCAAAAGGAGGACATCTGTACTACAGTACAAGCATGCTCTCTGTATTTGGCAGCTAAACACTCCAGGCCAGAGCATGTAAAGTTATAGCTGACCAGAGCAGAGACTGATTTCAGGTGCAAAACATCTGTGGGATTAGGGTTAAAAAACTCCCAACTAGCATGCCCCACATGGCTTAGTCATGAGCTATCTCAAATTTATTTTATTCCTGTACTAAAACCAGCAGTGTAAAGGTAGACAGATGAGATTGTTCATGTTTGACAAGTTTGGATGTCTCAGACAGGACTGATTCACAATATTAACATAGATGCTTACTCAACAATAAAAAAAACAAAAACATTCCAGTTGCCACTATATATCACACAATATATATTTCTTTCTAGTTGCATCCATATATCATGCATTATGTACACCTAGTAACCATAGCTGTCAGAAAGGGCTTCCCGGCGTAGCAGTGAAGATTGATTCTGTTAAGGGCATTTGTTAGGACATCAATGGTTCAATTGCGAGGCCCAACGGATCACCAAGGTTCACTGAAAAGAGCTGTACAAACAAAGTGGAGAGAATATAAACCACACCACTAAAGGTTTGTCTGGGTTGCTTGTATGTGTGTGTATGTGTGTGTGTGTGTGCCTGTGTGTTTGTTTAGATGTATTCACCGAGTGAGAAGGTAAACACTCTTTAAGTTACGCCGTGGTGAGAGCCAAAGAAACATGTGTACAGAGTTGCTCACAGAAGGATTCTAATGTGGCTTTGGCTGTAAAGGATAACAGCGTTCGAGTCGCCTCAATGGTGATGTCTAAAAAGGTTACTGTTCTCACCATTCATCTCCAAATTTGTACTGGCCAAACAAACAAGTATGTACATCACAAACACTACATATAATGACACATTCTCCCACGCAATATACCTGTCTGAAAAGCAGGTCAACCACAACAACAAAACCAGCTCCATGGCATGAATTAGTGAGCTTAAAATGCATACATTTGTGGAAAATTTTCTGTGAGTCATAATTCCATGTTGATATTGCGACCCTACACAATAATTCAGTTAGGTATTAGAAATACCTATTGATATTGGCACTGCACAGCAATCTGTCAGAGGTGAATTCCATGAAATACAGCCATGAAATTCAATTGGTCACACGCGACTCTGTGCTGTCTGATTCAATTTACACATGACCTTACAGTACATCTGTACAACTACAAGACATTCAAAAGTAAAAATAAGGAAAAAAAATCGAAGAGACCTGAATGTGAAACTGAAATAAAGAAAGAAAAGTCTGGCTCACCTTCAGAATTTCTCCCGAGTGTTTGGGCGTTTTAAAACATGATTCAGTCTCACAGCATGAGTTTTGCGGGTCTTCCTCTCACTTTCTGCCTCCTTCAGTCAGTCTGGTCTCAGCAGTACACTAGCTGGTAGTCAGTCTACTTCTGAGGATGGCAAATCGTTCCCCAGTCAGCTCTCTCTGTAGGGGTTGGGGTTTCCGTTTCACTCGGCCCTTCAGATGTTCTGAAGCCTAGGGCTGCAGGGTTAATCTCCAGTGTCCTGAGAGTCAGCCCGTCTGTCTGCTTGGTGGGAGGAGAGAGCGCTCGGGGCTCCGCTGTTTGTTTATTCAAATCACAACACCAGGGGGTCTCCTCTGCCCCCTCACACACTGGTAAAAAAAAAACCTGCCCCCTGCTCCTGAAGAGTTATAAAAGAACCGAATGGGGTCCGACAAAGTAACACACACTGCTGCTCTGACGTTCTCACAGAACAAGAGTGTCTGCTCGGTGCTACAACTCTGACACATGGAAAGGGAGGGAGGGAGGGAAGGAGGGGAGTTGAGAGTGCAAGGGAGAGAGCGGTAAAGTGACTGGAAATCAGAGGGGGGAGAGGGGGAAAACTGAAGAGACAGACTTCAACAGTATAGATGAGGCGGTGTTTGTTGTTGTTAGGTAGCGGTAAAGGGCTGTGCTGCACTGATTTGTTTTTCAATGGGCTCTTTAGTAGCTGGCGGGGGAGCCAGAGGAGAAAAGGTGAAACTGAAGAGAACCAGGCGAGACAGTCGCCACTAGCAACCACAATCTGGACGGCATCTAGAGCTCTCCAAAAAAACAACAAGCACAACACAAAGGCAAAGAGAGTGAGAGAAAGAGTGTCCTGGGAGAGAAAAAAAAGGTTTTGGCAACGCTCACAATTCCTGCTTCTCTGGGAAATAGGCTTCACTTTCATTTATAAAGAGAGAGAAGCAGCAGGTTAGAGACTGTGGGAGGTGCATATCACATAGGAGCTGTGCTTGACGCTTGAATAAATCTCTTTCCGTAAATCTCTTTCCGTTTCACAGATTTTCACATAACTCCCCCACCTACGTCTCACTTTCTCTCTCTCACTCTCTCGTGTACACACACACATACACATGCAACAACTTCTTTTTATTTCGTTGTACACCCCACCACCCCCAACCGCAACCCTTCTATGCGAAAGTGCCCATGTCTGTTCTTTATATTGGCCCTCTTCCTAATTTCAACCTTTCCCAGGATATGAGTAGATGGCACGAAATATCGTATCGGCAGCCAGCAGCTGACTAAGTTCTTTTCATTCTGACAGAGGAAACGGTTGGGTGGTGGTGCTTCTAAATGGGGGCTTCCTGGGGGCTACGCTAGGGATGGGGGCAGAGGGTAAATAGGACAGAACACACACTCTCCTCTAATTGTGAGGGTAAATCTAAAGGCCCGGGTGGCAATAATGAGAGGGCCCTAGAGGCCTAGTTATTACAGAGGAAGGGAACCAAAACGAACCAGTCTATTCATGAGCCTAACCTGTCAGTATGAGTACCTTCAGATTCTCATGTTGTGTTTGTTACTCAGTTATTCACTATACAACAAAAGGAGTTATTAGCTGTAATCCAATAGTGACCCAAATCCATTGTCTCTCCTGTTTATCTAACTTCAGAGACTTAGAAATGTGTTTTTGCATCTGTCATCTCACATGTCTGCATGTGATCTAACCACACACTCCTGTCACTATCAACCACTTCAGTTGATCTATCCCATACTATTAATAGAAAAAAATCATCCCACTTAGTGGAAACAATACTATTATTTAAAGCGCAATGCCTGTTTGAACTAAGTGCTTAATGCATGCACACACTCCCTTATCGGTGAGGATGGGGGTAGCTAAGAGAGACATCCTCCAATTTAAAAGACAGCCGAACAACTCTTCTCCAGGGACACACTGAGTGGAAATATATCAGCTTAAGCCCTGTGACTCGCTGGCCAAAGAATGTGCAGAGAGATGAGCTGGACTGGGACGAACATGTGCAGGGAGGGTCTGGTATGTCACTGGCAGCCGTATTTACAAGATGGCTTTGCCAAAGGGAAGAATGGCAACATTTTAGATCAGGAGTGAATGGGTGTGGAGGTTAAAATACATATGTTTGGAATTGAGCAACTGTTGTTGATTCTTCTATACTTAATCTTATTCCTAACTTCTAATATTACCATTGTACAACAGCCACTGATTAAACTACAATACCCAGTGTGTTCAACCTCTCATAGGAAAGGTTAAGCTGCTGCTCTTTCTCAGACCTGCCCAATCGTCAAGGCTACCTCCGCGACCAGCAGAAACCCAGACTGTGTTCGTTTGCTTTTTCCTGGGCCTTAGATAGGGGTTATCGCTTAGGTTGATTTCCAGGGGTCCTGGAGGCCAAGGAGGGGAATGAGAGACAGGAAACTCTGGGGCCGAGGCTTGGTCCTCTGGAGTTTATATCACTGCAAGCGGTGACAGATGAAGATGAATGGAGACGGACAAACACTGATCTAGCGGCCGATCCTCTACGAACCCGGCAGCAACTCTGGATAAGAGTCAGAGGCTCCACCAGGACTGACTCAAGCCAGGGGCTGCATACCTCTCTGTACTAGCCTACTGGGAGACAGCCAGGGGAATACCCAGACACTTTATAAACAAACTTTAATCGGATTAAATTATAATGTGTTTACTGTACTATCAGACATTGGGACTTATTATCAGCAACACTTTGGAGAATGTGTTAAATTCCTTTATTCTTCCTGTGGACATACAGTACACACAGACATACTGAGAACTATCATGGGTACATGATGTAGCCTAGAAAAGCAACAGGTTGTTTAAGGCAGTGATTTCAATGTGCTCCATACAGTATGCACAGTACCCCTGCAGGCAGCATGCTTGACTGGTAAGGATCAAAGCCCTGGCCCTGCCTAGGGACCAATAACATTCAATTACCGGTCCAGGCTTGGTGTCCTTGACACGTGTGAGTCTTCAGAAGAGGCCAAGAAAGGACACAAGCCTCGTAAGTCCCCCACACTAGCTTTTAATGTGTCCTCATAACGTGCAGACCTACTGGGGTACTGTTTGGCCAACTGTTTGTGTAGGCTCACTATACTTAACCATGAGGAAAATTTAATATAACCGCCCTTCATTTAAAAATAATATTACGAGATTTACAGCACTCTATAATAAAAAGTGGCAGCCTGATGATGGTTCCCCTTTTGACAGAAAGAGGGACGAGCCTAAACGCTAGGACGGATGGATCTATTTCAAGCTTGCCGTGGTTTGGATCCTTGCTGCAGATGTTGAGGACATTTTTAGGGGAGCTCTTGACAGAGTAGTAGCCTTACGTAAAGCTAAAGGCAGACATTTGGCTTTGCTCTAGGCTCAAGTATGGAATTTGTATTGGTGGGTTGTGTAACAGAATAGACTTTTAGTCTGTGAGCTAACGCATGTGTATGTTTATGTTTGCAGGCATGACAACCATCCCCTTCCATTGTACCCCGTCTGTTAACATGTCTAACTAAAAGAGTATAACCCTGAGACAATAATTGAAAAAACCCTTCCATGTTTTAGTGCCCCGCCACTCTTACCTACCACTAATAAAGAAATATGTTTGAGAGTTAAGAGCTTTAAGCGGTTTCTTTGCCAGCCGTCCTCCTTTAGGCTGACCATTAATTAAGCCTGTGTCTATATAGGTTTGAGCCTGAAGCAGTTAGGTTCATACCAACAACTGATTGTCACCAATGGATGTCTATAGACCATATATACCTTTATTTTCTTTTGTTGTATTGAGGTTATATTTCAAATATGTGTCATCATCCTGGAGAATGCTGTTTAACAAAATTGCAAAGTGTAAATTTGAACTGTGATTTTAAATTCCTCATGAAACCTTTTCTTATTTCAAGGATTGATTACCTGCACTTTACCTACAACAATGGATTGGCAACCAGTGCTGTCAACCAACATTGTATAGTGCTATGCCTCTTAGTGTGGTATATTGCTACCCACCTACACGGTTTAGCCTGATCACCACAGACCTGGTCATTCTCATACTTGTTTGTGAAAGTGTGATGCTTGGCCTCCTGGTTGTCTGTCGCCCTCATGTGGTCCCTGTCAAAAGATTTTGTAAATCTCAAACTCTCTCTCGCTCTCCCCATCCTCACAAACTTACACACAGGCACACACACACCACAGGTAAACACACACCTTAATTGCCCTTGGAACATTGCCACAACGTTGCTTGACTCACTTCCTGACATAAGACTGGGGTCAATGAACGGCACCAAGCAGGTGCACCAGGTAGGAGCCGACGTCATTGTTATTAGAAGGCTGTACATCTATAAAGGTGTGTAAGCTTCTGGAGGCATGAGTTATTAAACTACTGAGCTTACTGTGGGACTGCAGAGCAAAATTATCTATCAGGATTAACGTTATGCGCGAAGTTTATTGATTGAGATGCTTGCAAGTTAAGTTCTGGACATGGGCACTGATACGTACTCACACGTCCAAACACTTAACAACTCATTTACTTCACTGTCGTCGCAGTATGGAGATTTTAATTCTTATCACCAAATTGACCCGTTTTACAACCAAACAACGGGTCTTTGGAATCCCGCTTACACAGCTTCGCCGGATGAGTGGTCCGTGTACAGTCAAAGCTCAAGCTTCCCGGGTTCAAATCATGCCACGGAAAACGACAGTTTAAGTTATTTTGACTCGAACGGTATCCCCCCGCCCTCAACCACTGAAACTCTGTCAACTCTTCTTTCACCTCCTGTGGTACAATACTCTAATGACTCTCAGAGAAGAAAACCTGACTGGATCAGACGCAGTGTCTCCCCTTCGCAATCAGGTAAAGTCGAGTTTTTGTAATCCAAACCGTTAAACGATGGTAAAGTCACAGGATAGGCCAGCTCACTTGAACTTCATTACATTCACTTGTACACTGTCTTATACTGTTTATGATCCCTACAAGAGTATTAATCAATGTTGTGTTGTTAAAGCAGATTGTCTAGTCTATGATAAACCAGTACAGTAGCAGTGTTTGGGAAAATCAAGTAGCTGTGGCCCATCAAATTAGAGGCGTAGGACAGCATTCGGTGTACCTGTCAGTCATGTGTCAAAGTATTACATTAGTGTTGATGGAATACCACTACTTACTCTTTGCAAACATCAATTCGTAAGTGGGTGCACAAGAGATACATCATGGCACAAAAGATAAGTATTCACTGGCTCAGAAGGTATTTCACAATAACATCCTATACACACACATACATCATCCATCAGTGGTCTTTCCCTTCCGCTGCATGGTAAAACATGTCAGTAAAAAGCTAACATTGGAGGCCAGAGAGTCTGTGACCTATGGCTCCCCACCCTCTCTGTCCACTACCGTAGATAACAGTGACACAGGGACTGGGTAGGGCAGCTCAGACAGGATCAGGCTGCAGACAGGAGACTCCCCATGCAGGCCTTATCTTTCTTGGTGTTCCCTCACCCTGGTGCAATCAATGAACTGCTGTCACACTGTGTCATCAAGAATTTTGCAGATCAATAACATCTACCTGACTCACTGCTTAATTTGGACCCACTAAGAATGAGTGTATGCCTGTGTATGTGTAGTTAGCTTCCTATGTAAACATCTATGTAAACACCACTTACAGTGATAAGAAGAACCACAAGTGCAATGCAATAACAGCTCTTGCATTAGTTATGATTAACATGATTAATGAGAACATGTGGGCTTTAACGGCGCCTAAAGTTCGAAACATGGCACCAGACATCTCGGAATTTATGACTCATGCAGGTATTTCTTTAGTTTTACAAAAAGATTCATTGGACAAATGTTTCCTTCTAACTCACTCTCCCAAACTTGTGGTTGTCTTGTGCAGGAGGGAGGACACGCACCAAAGACAAGTACCGGGTGGTTTACAGCGACGAACAGCGCATGGAGCTGGAGAAGGAGTTCCAGTCAAACCGCTACATCACCATAGGGAGAAAGTCAGAGATGGCCCTAGGACTCTGTCTGTCTGAGAGACAGGTGAGAAATGAGAAAGAAAGAGGAGAGAAGTGCCACGCAGACAGATCAGAGAGAGAGATATTGTAGATTAGAGAAACAAGAGAAGCGGAGTCAGCTAGAGAAAAGGTGCTACATGCTTTGAGAGGTGGAGAAGTCTAGATGGGGAATCAAATGTCATACAAGTTGCCTTCAGAAATAACTCATATTAAAATAGGTGCAGGTAACTAGTAGATCTAACCCTTTAAAAGAACTACACCACCATATCAGTGTTATATTTGTAAATCTTGTTTTCCTGTTAAGGTGAATACCCAATACAGCTATTGTTGTGTGTGTCTGATGTGCTGTAGGTAAAGATCTGGTTCCAGAACAGGCGCGCAAAAGAGAGGAAGCTAGACCGGAAGAAGCTACAGCTGGCCCAGCAGGCCTCCATGACCGCCCTAACTCCTTCACCTGAACTAGCTGCCACTGACAGTGTCTCAATAGCAGCAAGCCTTACCCAAATCAATATGTCAGAGACAATATCAATGACTCATAAAAAAGAATATTGAAGGAAACCATCTGGTTGAAGTGCACACTACCATGATCGACGGCTCTTTTTTTTCACCCACACTGACACTCAAAACAAACTATTTTTGCACTACTATTCTCTAATAGACCATATTCACTGTAAAAAGCTTTCATTGCTAGCATCATCATCATGAGAGAAACGGAATAAAGGGCTGTAGAGAGTAAACCGATATTTATAAATAACTGGAAAACGTTTTCTTTTAATATTGAGATACATTTTGCAAATGTAAGCAGACATCCAAATCTATACAAATTTCTTTTTTTGGAAATAAATATAGTAACAACTTTCCTTGTTAACCTGTCCTTGTCTTTTATTGCTGGCCATGGTGGCATGTGGTTCTGGCAGACGTGAGCCTACAACACACCCTGCATTGATTATGTTGTACAAAGTTCCACTCAGTGGAAAAAATACACCCTAATGTTCTGACATACATTAACCTTCATCTTAAAGAAGACATTTGCTTTAAAATAAATGTTATATGCTTTATTTGTGTGTGATAAGATTACAAGTGTCAGTATTATATACAAACCACTGATAAAAAGCTAATAGAATAAAAGAGACAGAATTGTATTGAGAGACACTTTATGAGAGTCCATGAATCCATTACCGCACCTGAGAATGCCAATTTACTTGTTTTAACAAAAGAGAAACTACCTTCATGGCCACTTGCATTGATATAAAAACATAAAACATTTCATTATGGCTCCAGTAAGATATATAATGTGGACTAAGAATAAGGGTCAAACAAAGACCATTTTATGATTTGTGCCACTGTATCAGATACTATAAAATTGCAAATACGTTACTGGATCACCCTTAAAACACTTCAGTAAATGCTGAACAAAACAGGAAACACTTTGAATCCACTGACCATCCGGGAAGCGTATCTGTCTCATACTATCCTGACACTAGACCTTACAACAATGAGACTCCAAACTGTTTTCTTTCTCACTACGTGCAGTGGGTATACCCATCATTACAGTGTTATGCATTTCAATATTAGTACTGAATGAAACATGTTCCTGTTAACACTAAATATTTAAGCGCTGTAGTGTGAACATTCTTCATACTTACCAACTGGCACTTGTTTTATGGCACCGTTGTTCTCTGCAAACGTGACCAGTGAGGGAAATGAGAGAACAGACAATACACCAAAAGCTCAAAGGCAAGCTACCTCTGCCAAAGTTTCCTCCTTGGAATATACATCCACTCAGATTCTTCCTCAAACTTTCTAGCAGAAGGTATAGGCCTATGCCTGTAAGACAACATATACACATTTTTTAAATTATATGGCATTAAAGATTTTATCGCTTTACTGTATTTGAAGTAAATTGCATTAGCTTAACGATAAAACACAGTACTGATTCTTAAGTGGCTTAAGATTCCTCAATGGTTATAGCTACATGCCATTAGTCGTTATATTCAATTAATAAAAAATTGCTGAACTAAATCAATAGAGAAAGTCAAATTAAGTCAGTTTGCAGATAAGGGAGTGGACCTGCTATAAATGCAGTAGGTGGCTGGAGAACTGGGAAATGAATGTGAACAGTGATATAGAGGCATGACAGACACACGCACAAGTCTACTAATTTACAAGAAAAACAATTGAAACCAAAGGTAATGACAATTAGTATGGTAACCATAACAGGTGTTCTCTGCTGGGTAAATAATAAGGTGCAAAAGAGTTACATGTAATTTGTTGAACTGAATTTTATGAACAACACAAGAACTTACAAAAGTGTGTTGTATGGTCATCTTAATAGGGTCATCATATATCTGAAGAGTTTTAGATTAATAATACTCAACCATCATTTCAGCATCTTGTCCATTTTTCTTTTCCACAAAAGCCTGTGTGGATAAAAGTTACATAATAATAAAAAGGCTATAGCATAAACGTTTATACTGTATATTTATTATCAACTATACATAAAATACACAAATTATCCTTACCAATGAGGCCTACAAAAAAATAGTAAAGAACAGGCACAAAACATTTTGTAATGCCGTTAATGCCAATGAGATCTTTTCCAGTGGGTGTAGCTTCCTATCACATTAACTCTGTTAAGAAAACCAAATACAAACATTTAATATAAATTATAAACAGGGTTTATCATCTCATGCTATCTCCAAAAAAAAAAAAAAACGCATTCAATTTGTTCAACTATGTCTATAATTACGTGCATCTTGATGTAAGTGATGATTCATTACACACTGATTGATTTCACCTGTTGCAGACACTCGCATAGCAGTTTGTTGTATGGATTAAAAATATGTCAACTAATTCAGTCACAGGTAGATGTATTTTACGTATTCATGCATTGTATTTGCCAAATGAAAAAAAATTACACTTCGGTTCTAGGTTCTAGTCATTACCTAAAGGAAATTAAAGGTTGATGACAAAAACTTAATTTCCTATCCCTTTGCTATGACGGGATTCCTAGTATAATATTTTTGTCTTTATCCTGGCCATTGGAGCCAATTTCCACAAATGCCTAACTTTACTGGAAGGCCTTTTTAAAGTTACTAGGGGCATTTGATCTGTAGGAGGTGATTTTGGTGACCCCTACTGTTTGCTTAGCGTATTATTTTCCCTAACCCTTGCAAAGAAGCCATGTGCTAAATTCGAATTCTGAAATTTGCTTAGGAAGCTTCCTAGCTGAGTCAAATTACCCGGAAGTATCTAAGTGGCAGCTATTGTACTGTTCGAATTATCTAAGTGGAAAGGAAAGGTGCTTCAATGCTTCCTAACTTGTGTACTTTAGCATAGGATACACTGGACCATCCTTTATGAAAGGAAAGAAGCAAATGCCGCCCCACAATTCCTTGTGGCAGCAATATTTAAAGCATTAACCATTCAGCTGTCTACACGACCGACAAGGGGTGCAGATCATTGCCTAGTTGTTTATTAAGCATTTTCCATCTTATGTTATGCTCTAACTTGCTAATATGCTGATATGTTTTCAAATGCCAACATGTTAGAAACTTAAGAATTATAATATGTAACTATCATAGCAGATTTGTATGCCTAACATAAATGCATAACTTGCATACATTTAACAATTAGGCTTTATCACATTCATTGGGATTCATGCCTGGCGATAAATATGAGTTGACAGGGGGATGAGGATGTGAGCAACCATTCTCAATGTGACATATGTCCTTTCACTTTGTGACAGGTAGCATATATTCCCTTTTTTTAATTTAAATTCCAACCTTGGTTATAAAGTAGGCTAGTATATTTCTCTGGCTTGCCCGCACGTTTATATAGGCTATGAAACTACACTTTGACAACGCACGGATGAAGTAGGTAATGATGCACTTTTTGTAGGCTACAGTTAATTTACGGGTCATTGTACAAGAACGACCCACGAAAACCACCGTCGCATGATTACTAGACTGTAAGTGCAGTCGTGTTCCTTTAGCAACGCCATTGTTTTTTCTTAAATCCTTATGAATTCTCATAATGCTATCTTTACCGCGTTTGAATACTCCTTCATATCTTTCCTTAACCCCATGACGTTTTCCCTCGGGGTTAAGGAAAAGTACATACAGTGAAAGTCATAGGGCATACTTTATTGAATAATTCGGATACAGCTTTTGAATGCTTGTGGTCACTGCATATCTTAGCACGATCAACGACTGTAGCTGAGTCTAAAATCGCATATTATCACTTTTTCTTTTAGTAAGGATGCCTACTCCATGCTGCATTTGCAAAGTTGTTACATGCATTTGACATACTATATGTATGGGACAAAGGCCACTAAATCTTCTTCTTTTTGGCTATATGCCTATAGTATGGTGGTATATGGTTATTAACAAAGAGTATAGAACCATTTGAAGCAGAATATACCCCAAGTATGGGCATCTCTTCCTGATTTAGTAAGCACTTCCTTGTGCCATAATGCAATTCCTCAGTTTTACACTAGATCCAGTGGCAGACAAAATGCGATTTCAAGAGGTCTGATCTGAACCGCGATTTTTTAATGTATACCTTAGACATGTGCTTTGTATCCATTAATATAAAAAAGTTGCCTATAGCTTTAACTGTAAGTAATAGAAACAATTGCCTTAGCTTAGTAGACAAAAAAAGATACAGAACTGAATAGTTCATAAATAATATTAACAAAAATTCGAATAGATTACCAATGAAGGAAACATTACTTTGACAAGTGTGGCTGCCCGATCTGTCACGGTGCCCTCGGGCAGCCTCAAGAAGTTTTCCAAATGGTTCAGCCAGTTTAGACTGGGACACAAATTTGGCACAAAGCGCAACTGCCTGGAAAATCAAGAGTAATGTAAATGTAGCCTACTTAATGTTTTTTTCCAAGGAAAGGGAAGAATAGATAAATAAGAATTAATATTTGCTGGTAGACTACGGTGGCCATATGGCAGCTCTTTAACTTAACACGATTTTAAAGGCAGAATAATTTCCAGCTATTTCTAGATCTAGGTTACTGCATGCTACAAGAGAAAGAGCTACAAGTTGTTTCTAAAAAAAAAAGTAAGGATTTAAAAATTGCGCCACGCCAATTGTCGTGACAACAACAGTTAGGAGTAGACTGGGTCCATCCATTCCATTCACTGATGATGCAGCCTGAGCCTGAACTACACACAGTAAAGAGAGTTAGCTAGCTCGCTGGAGCAGAGGTAAGATTAATCACTTTTCCTTACATTTCTACAGCATTAATACAGTAAAGTGCATGCCTATTAAATACAATTATTGAGTTGTAGCTAGCTCTATGTGAATGTATCCTGTTGCAAGGGACATTAAGTAATCGCATGCAAGCTAACTAGTGCTACTAGTATGAGCTGCGACGCTAAAGCGACGGAGCTAACGACGTTAGCTTGCTATGCTATAGTCAAGCTTGCAAAGCCACGCTTTAGCGTCCATCTTGTAATAACACAATATCAGTTGTAAATAACTAATGGCCATGTCCATACCTAAAATATTGTCAGTGTTGATTTTCTTGAGCTAGCTTGGGTTTTAATGAGTTTTATTTTTGCTGAGATAACCATAACGTAATTTGGCTTTACGTCAACGTGCGTGTGGCATTCTGCACAGTTCAGCAGGGTCCAAAAATCATTGTTGATAAGCCATTTGTTTGCTATTTATTTATCCTCTTTGTAAATATATATATGTTTAACATGAATATAGATGCTTGACATGCATTATATCTTATTGACTTCAATACCGCTCAAGTATGATTCATCATCTTTGGGTGATATCAATATCTACAATTCATTTTCTCTTCCTCTTTTCTGGTTTGCTGTCAATACCTCAATGAATCTTTGTAGCTTATTACTCACCTTTTTTCTATCAGTACCCTCAGCAGCAGTACTTTTATATTTGACTCGTTTTCGTCAGTACACTGTTCAACTGTCTGTTTTGAAGTTGGACGTTTTCTCCATTGCTGTATTGTCTAGTAACGTGCACCTTCAGACCTTAAAGTTGTTGTTGCTCTTCCTTTGCCCCATGTTTACTTTGCAACTGGACCATTCAAGATTGTCCCTACTCCGTTGTGCTTCAGCAGAACTAGACAGAGAAGAAGAGGAGTTCTGCTTGACATTAGGCTGATTTCCCGCTTCGCACTTCCCGCTTTGCAAGAGTTGTGACATTAGATCTCCCTCTTTTCTAAAAACATTTTTAGCCTGCATATTTGGATCTTGAGTCTGTATTTTCAAACTGTGAGGCCGAGAGTACAGCCAACTTTAAGGTGATGTCCCAGAAGAATCAGTCAGACAGCGGTGAGAAAGGCTTTGCTGTGGGACGTGGGCTGCTGGCGGCTGCCGAGACTTTGAACTTCAGCATGAGTGAACAGCGTTCTGGACACATGACCCGGCAGATGGGTGGCATGGGCTCAGTTATGGGAGGGGGAATGGGTGGTGGCGGTGGGGAGGGCTTAGACCACAATTCACAGCTTCCCCGCCGTGGTGGCAACCATATTGGCAACACCATGAAGCTGTTTGCCAGCTTGGGGCTTTCGCCCGCCGACTTGGACGCTCTGGCACAGATACCAGAAGAAGACATCAGTGT
>JAVQIZ010030824.1:0-15866 GCA_036023535.2 Galaxias brevipinnis
CTGTCCCAAATTGGCATTTAAAATTTAAAAAATTTTTTTTGCATAATTTTAATTAAATAACGGTCCCCCCCCCCCCCCCCCCCCATGCCTTGCCATTCTGCCTCCCAAGCGGAGCATGAAATGAAATCCTGTCCCCTGGTCTCCCTTGCACAAGCTTGGCTGCGCTCACCACTGAGCCTAATCCCCTCAAATCAGCACACGCTAGCCTTCTTTACTGTTGAAATGGTAGCATCAACCTGCGTTTTCTATCATCTTGGAAATAGAAAATCGAGCAATCTAAGGGGATGGGACTTTTGGATGAGATTTCATTAGGTTCTGATGTCTTGGGGGCATGAGGTATAACCAAACCTCACACCACTATTGGGGTCTGTACAGACTAATGCAAGAACAAACAAGAGCATTTAACAGCCACTGCAATTCACAGGGAAAGTTGGCTAACAACAACTTTTTGAGGAAACGACAGCAATCGTATGACATAAAATGACGTAGTTAATCTGGCACACACAAAGAACACTGATGTGAATCGTCTTGCTAAATAGGTTGGGAAATTTAAAAAACAATGGAAAGAACCTTCAGCTATGTTTTGTCTCAAGTTGCATTGCAAATTCATTATCAAAAGAATATTCACGAATGGAATAAGTACAATTTTACTATAACCATAAATCCCCTGATAAAGCCCGGACACAATACAAATTAGCGTACTCACAAGCATACAATTGCCAAATATGCTAATTTGAATATGTGTGGGGCATGTGCCATTTGAAAGCTTTCGTAAATGCTGGAATTACTGCAGATGGCCAACCTGGCAACTTACTTTGAGTCTTACGGAACACTCGTGTGCTCATGAACTTGAGAAATCGGTTGGCATAGAAACCAGGCCGGTGCACGGAGACAGAATCCTGAGGACAGGGAAAGACAATGGCAGGCTTTCATCAGGAGGGCACATTTGAGATCAATAAGATTGTCACTAGTGAATGGTGCTTTCAGGAAGGGCACAGGTATCAGATTGTGAACCTATCAACTTACCCCGTCGTAGACCAGGGCTTTCCATGAGTGTTCCAACTTTTTAATGAACCTGGGTGAAACAAAAGCCCATGTCATGTCTGGTTATGCAACCAGAACTCAATCACCCCCGCCCCCGCTCTCAAACCTCTCAAACCTGAATTGCAAACTCAACAGGTAGAAGAGTGAACCACAATACATTTTATATTGCACTACTTCTTTTCAGTTTAGTATCATAGATGAAATATGAGGGACAGGACAGAGCCAGCAAAGGCAGATTGGTAGGAGGTGCTGAATAAGACAGCTGAGATAAATGGGGGGCGTTGGGAGTGTTTAAGAAGGACTTGTTGACCCCACTTTAACCTTAGAGGCTGACACACCCACACCAGGGCTGGCTCAACATTGGATTCACACAACTCAAGTCACCTGTCAAAATGATGAGCTTAATGGGCATTAAATTCTCCACTTTGGGACAGAAAATCAATGACCGAATAAAGAAGACTTATCGGTCCACTTTCAGTGCTGTGGACATTGAATAAAATAGAAGAAAATGTCTTCATAGAGCCAAGGAAAGTAGATGATTGATTTTCTATTTAATTTAGAGATTCATAATCCCACACATAATCCCAAGCACTACGTGCTACGTGCTTTTCACTTTTTGAGGGTGAGAGATAGAAAGAGATGTGTGTCACGTTCCACCGTGTCATACCTATATGACTGCAGAATGTCAATGATGCCGAGGAAGATGAGCAGCTTCTCTTCTTTGTGCGTTTTGGCAGGGATTCCGCCCATCCTGAAACACAGACGAAATGAACCCACAATCAGGGAAACAGACCTTGTGCAATTTGCTGTGTCCGTGTGTTACAGTAAGTGCGTGTGTTAAATACAAAGGGACTACAGCAGCCTAATGCTGGCACTATATAGAGCGGCCTTGTGTTAAGTCTGTGTAAGCACTGAGGGGCCCCTACGTGTCGTCTGAGGTCAGGGCCTCGGCAGCCTTGCCGTCCCCCTGGATGGACTCCATGGCGGTGGAGTAGAGCACCCTCTGGCCCACGGGCCTCTTCCCATCGCCCCCAGCCTGGGCCGGCTCGCCCCCGTCCCTCTGACTCTGGTCCAGCACGTGCACCCCCAGCAGCAGGCTGTAGTCCATGATCTTGAAGCTCTCCAATACCTGGGCATGAGAAACACCCAGCACAGTTAAAGAACCAAAGTGTGGAACCATGAAATCCTCCCTGCTCATGTCAAAGAACGATCCAATTTGTGGTCCACTTAGGTCTAAACATTGTTATTGGTGTTTGACCTTCAAGCCACTCAAAGCTTGGCTCTGGTCTGCTCTGTAGAGTGTAGACCACTTACTAACCTCAATTCTCACACATGTAAAAAGAGAAGCATGTGCTATGACGACGTTTTCTCAGAGCCCTCCAGATGCTGTGACTCAGAGTTGAACGGAAATAACAAACAGAGGTGTTTCTCCACACCAAGCCATGGGTTGGTTACACATTGACCTGTTTTGAGGAGCCGTGTGGCCTTTTTCCCAAGATCTTTCTGGCTCCAACAGCGCCAAGGGGTGAAGGGAAGGGTCAAGGCATAGTTAGGAGGTAATCCTCTGATACTAAGAACAAATAGTCTGTTTTTAGTTGCCAACAGAGCAGACAAGTGATTGTCTCTGTAAATAAGTGCTTATGAAACAGTTTCTTCAGAATCTCTCGTTTTCGTTACAGAAAATATAAGAAAACATTGTATCGGTGTTAAGCTATTAACTAATGTAGGTAAGGTGAAATTACAAACTGTATGCTTTTGTATGATCAAATAAAATTCCTAATTAGAACTAGAATACATACTACATGCCAATTTTAAACAGGACACTGTTTGCTGAGCTCATATCACTGATATGAAATACAAATAAGGAGAGAGGCTATACAATTGCTGAAGACTGAATAAACACTTGCGCTCTTGTTCAGGCGCTGCCTTTGCCATGTCTGTGATTTGCATTCCTTCATCCTGACTCCCCCACCCTATTCAAAAAGCTGCCATTTTGACTACAGCCACATACACCAGCCTACCCACAGAATACCATTTGGTTCCCAGCTGGCCCAACCACAGCTCCTTGTGAGGCAAACCATCATAATACACTAAGAACCACTGCCCCTCTCTGCTGTAGGACACTTAGGCCAAGTTTTAAAAGTTAAGAGCGTGTCTTTCGCTAAAGTGACTGTGAATTTCTGCGCTTTTGATAAGGTCATCTGACCAATTCAATATACAACACAGGTGTGAGCCGGAAATCCCTATTAAACTAACTAAGCCTTAATATTGTTTCTGCTTAATAGCTTTGACCATGATGATGATGATGGCTCTGCCTAGTAAGTAACCAGTAGCCCTTACACAATGTTCCTTCTTGTAGCCTCTTTAAAGTCTTTAAGCACATTCAGCCTCTCTCTTCCCCAGTCCAAGTCTACTGTAGGAGTGGAGCAGCAAAATGGAAAACCCACCCGTGCAGGCTGCCTGCCTGCCCCACTTACAGTGACACCAATACACTGTGCGTCTCTGAAGACAGAGTCTGGCTGGGGCGGGGACAGAACAGGGAGCCTACTCTTCACACTGTTGGCTCGAGGGTTCAACACTTATATCGCTCGCTCGGAGCCCCATCAGCTCCCTTTCACTCTGCCTCCTCGTGACATGGTATAGCGAGCCATTCCAGTCCAAACATCACGTTCGGACGCTATTCCGATGCACGCATAGACAGACAAAGTGGCAGACACTGGACAACGGTTTGCCATGCTTGCCTCCCGTCGATAGACTGAGCTGACTGAGAGAGGGCATTGTTTCCCCTCACTGTTCCAGTCCAAAGGAATGACAGGGTCACGTGGCCTGGGCAGGGGGACCCATATAAGGTTGTTTTTGTTTGTCCCCATGACACACCCTGGTGTTCTATCAGTTATGCAACACACTACCTTTCACCCACTAGGGTTATGTATGGTACGCTTGTGTTTCTTTGATTGTATCTTAAATCGAGTTATGGAATGTTCTACTCTAAGGAGCATCGCATCTGTGCTAAAAATGTGTCCTTGTGTCCTGGCACGTTGTCTCATGTGATGAGTTCATCATCTCGGCCCTCGCAGTAAACAGGAGTCGGATACATACATACACATACAAACATGCATAAAGCCAGTCAGACCCTCCGTGACTCTGAACAGCTGACATGTCTGCCATGTCTGAATCTCGCTATCCCCCTTTTTTGACTAACTTTCCATTCATAAAGTGCTGCATGGATTATTAATGGCCTGTTTCATTCGCCATATGGTGGGCGTCGAGGGAGCAGCAGGGAGATGGAGAGTGGAGGAGGAAGACCTGATGAGAAAGAAGGCAGGGGATAGAGAGTACCTCCTTTCCCTGGAAGTGACCCACATAGCCAAGATTATCATCTAAGCCCCCGTAACTCTGACATGACCTCTATCCTCTGGGCCAACCCATCCCCTCCTCTTCCCTCTCTCCCCCCTCTCTTCACATTTATCCCTGCATCCTTTCCTCCATAGAGTCACCTCTCCCCTGGGAGCCCTCTTCCTCCGTTTGCATGATTTCCTTTTTTTTTTTGTGAGCCCCACGCTCCTCACTACCTCCTGTTTTTTTGGGGAGGAGTTGTGCTGTGTTCTCTGAGGCGAAGGCGCCGCTGCTTACTCATGGAAACCAACGGAGGGATTCTGCTTAGGGGGCACTTTGTTTCCCGTTCACGAGGGGAAGGCAGGAAGCCGCGACAATAACAAACTACACCGTCCACAGCCACAAGCAGCCAGGGACCAGCTCAACTCTCTCTTTCACGCATGCAATGAGCCTGCGACGTGTGCGTTTGCGTCTCACCATGCCTACGGAGGAGGATGTGTAGGGTGTGTTTATACGCACCAAGCTCAAACATTTATCAAGGTTCAACTCGGCCAATAACGACGATGCATTTTTTGCGACACCGCCTCAAATTGAATTGAATTGCGAAGTGAATGGCTTGGAAATGCAAGCGGCCGTCCCAATTCCTGCTAAGCTCGAGGTTACCAGTGAGGAACCCCCCCACCCCCCACCCCCGTGTTGATGTTGGATTCGGCATTCGTTCCGCTGTGGTGAGGAGAAAAGGTTCTCACAGATCTCACAGAGGTTGCCTTCACTGCCAGTCCCCCCACCCCCAGGACAGCCCCACCTACTGTACAAGCCTGGCCTTATGAGAGGGGGCCTCGCCCACCGCCATCCACACTACACACGGCCCATTTCAGCTGGGCTCCCCTTGAAGTGCGCACAGGAAACCCTCTTATGACTTCTGAGAAACAGGGAAGGGGGAAGAGAAAGAAGTGGTTATAGAGAGTACACAGATAGGAGGAGGAGAGACGGCACACAGGAAAACGTGTTTGAGGGCCTCGTGGAACGACTCTCCACGTTTACACCGAAAGCTCTGAGGCACAGTAGCCACATCTCTACTCTGCTGCAGAGCGAATACATTTGGTAAACAAATACAAAAGTCTGGGAGGAGAGGAGAGGAGAGGAGAGGAGAGAAGAGGAGAGGAGAGGAGAGGGGAGTAAGGAGAGGAGAGGATCAGTGAAGCATGACTCCAGGCGGTCACTCAAAACTCAAAGAAGTCACCACACAACAAAACACTGACTGTAACTTAACCTGTCCAACTATACCCAGAGCACTCCGCTACTTATTACAGCTAACTATGTTCCATCAGCCATCAATTGTAGTTTGCTGATTAGGACCGCTACCTTTTTCTATTCTCAGAGGCAGGAGATCGATATAATTGAACTATTTCAATCAAGTTAATAAGTTTCGAACAAGTCATTATGTTGTAAAGGAAAAGGGTTGCCAGGTTTGAACGGTTGACCTCTAGCAGGAACTTAAGACTTCCTTCCTGGTCCGTCTGACCTCTCTCTTGCTGCAGTGTCCTTTTCGCCTATTCTCTCCCTCCGGCTGCGTCCTAGCTACACATCACAGAGCACCGCATACAAGCCAGCAGTATGGCTGTGTCTGCCAGTAGTCAGGCAGTAGATAGAATTCCGACCAAACAGTCTCACATTTAAAAAAAAAAAAAAAGCATCTCTTTTCAAATTCCAAGAATGAGAGAAATTAAAGCTTTGTAAAAAAAGAACATTTAAAAAAGCTGCCGTACAAAGGCAGAAAAGAGGAGCAGAGAGGGGCCTGCCCTCTGAAACAATAGAGCCATGCTCCTTCGCTAGATTATCCAGGACGATCTCATGGTCACCACTCTGAAATAAGAGAGGAATGCAGGCCTGAGAGAGGAAGCCTATCTTTAGACAACGCTCTTGCTTTCTCTCACGCTACCAGGAACATGTTTTAATCACATTGGGTGTTTGGAGAGCTGTCATAAACTGAAAAAGAGCACAGAACAGCACGGCACATGCAGTTTAGACTGCACTCACAATGGAAACACACAGTCCCACTGTATAACAAACAATGTCTAACTGTGCGCGTGCGCGCACACACACACACACACACACACACACACACACACACACACACATAATGTGGCAAAGATCTAGTGTGTGTGTTGTATGTGCCTGAACTGAGAATGAGAAATTGTTTAAATTCAAAGAAGTTTTCATTTGCTTGAATAAAAAACCAAAAGGTCTCTTTAACTTATTTCCCATGCCAAAAACAACCCTTCTGATGGGGCATCTGATCTCAGACTTGGCACATCTAAGCAAGAAGGCTGCGTGGGAATGAAAAGGTCAAAGATTTGACTGTAAGGCTAGATGCTACGTTCACATGAGCCACCTTATCAGATAAGAAAGCTATATTTACAATGAATGGAAACGTCAATGAGTGACTACAATCTGTGGAATTTGGGATTTCTCTGTTTTAATCAGATCTCTCCATATTATCTCTGTTTAAAGGTGGTGATATAATTATGGTATAGTTGGTGGTATAATTCTGACAGGCAGACAAGGTTTTTATTCATCACGTTTTATGAAACTTGATTTTTTAAAAGAGAGCAATCCTATGAGACCAGGTCCTTTTATTAGAAACACCATGTGGTCTAAAAGAACCGACTGTCTTTAAAAGGACAAACACTAGAATGTATCCATCTTCTACTGCCTAACAAACGACACGATCACACACACACACACACACACACACACACACACATACACACACCACAGGCACCTACCCGGCAGTCCCTCTGCAGCGTCTTCATCAGGGCGTTGTACGTCTCCGTGTCAAAGAACAGCCCCTCGTGCATATCCTGGAAGTCCAGGTCCTTGTAGACGGGACAGGCCTTCTCCCGCTCCTTCCGGGAGGCCCGTCGCTTGTAGGTGGAGCCCTTCAGGTCGTATTTGTAGTGCATCTTCACGGAGCGGGGCAGCACGTTGTTCATGACCACCAGGCGGATGTTGATGCCCCCCGACTGGACGCAGTACAGCCCGTAGAACTTGGGGAGCAGCGTGCGTGGGTTCTGGTTGAGGTTCTGTTAAGGGAACGGGTGCTCCAATTGTTAGGAAGTTGAGCTTCATCACTGCTATAAAATTGCCTGTGTAATAAAAAATTTTTACCAACTAGACAGCACTTGTGTCTATCTTAACATTGGTGGCTGATTGGCTGATTGGCTGGTGAGGCTGTGCGCTGACTCACCATGTAGTAACCAGGAAGCAGCTTCTGGAGGAACTCGGCCTCCTTGTGCTGGACGGTCTTGACGATGAACTCGTCGTCGCTGGTCAGGTAGAACAGAGAGCCGCTGGCGCCGGGATTGGACAGCTCAATCAGTGGCTCGTTACAGATGGAGTACTGAGGAGGAGACACCCCGGACAGCAGCTTAGAGGTCACGCACACGCCGAGGTCGCGTTCAACTCACCAACCGCTCACACACACCAGCGCGACGCCATCATAACAAACACCAATTGAAAACATAAAAGAAACGGCGCGCAAAAACACTGCGCAAAGCATCTGTTTTATGTGCTGTTGTGGGACATTCACTAAATGCTTTCAGACGGGTGGTGTGGTACAGTGTTCTATCTCTGTGTGGTAAACAAACAGTAGGTTCCATTCACAGGTTTCATGTCGGCCTTTATGGCTCAACGCATCGTTTACATGGCAAGAACACCGCCTACACACACTTCCACCTCCTAACACGCACACCGTGAGCTCAAAGGTCAGTTTTTATGGGGTGTGGCATCGGAGAAGTCGTCAAAGGTTCACCTGAGGGTGAACGCGTGTGAGAGAATGCGTGAGTGAGTGGTGTCGGGAAATAACGCTCAGAGTGAATAGTGTGCGTTCAACCTTTACGAGCCCAGGATTCAGCTTTGTTAAATCCAGGAAACTGTGTGTGTGTGTGTGTGGGGGGGGGGGGGGTTCACTTTTCCAGCACACATGTTTATGAAAAGCCTCAACAAAATGTATCATATGTCCAAACACACACACAAACACAAACACAAACACACACACACACACACAAACACACACAGACTGAAACAAACAAATCGGTAGATTCTGCTTTTGGCCATGGTATCCAAGCAAGGCGAGAACAAATGAAGAGAAGCCACTCAGACACCACTACACTGGTGAGAGTGTGAGAGTAAACCACAAAATGGAAATGAAAGTGTCGAGTTGAGTGGTAGGGTTCAGCGTTAAGTGTGCCGTAAAAGAGGAACAGCCTAGATGGAGAGATTAAAAGGGGGACAGAGCTAGCTAACGTCTAGAGTCCCTGACTGAGGCAAAGCTACAGTCACTATGACCTACAAGCTCAACCACACACGCCGTTCATCAACATTGTCTGGTTAGGAGGCTTATGGTGGGTGCGTTAAGTACATATGTGAGACTCAGTGGCAGCGTTGAATCTTTAATTAGACTCTGAGGTGATGCTCGTCTAATTAAATACCTAATTCTAAAGAGTGCACACATCAAGGAAACATCCATGCTCTAACACGCCATGTCTTGCTCTCTCTCAATATCTCTGCACACTCTCCTGCGTTGGTCTTCATGTCTCTCTCCAACAGACTGTTGTCGGTCACAGCGCTAAGCAGCATGCAGAGTGTTAGTGGCAGCTGGCAGGGATTGAAGGCTTTCAAGAACTCTATTTGAAGAAAACGCCATGCTTACAAAGGCATGAAAAGATACAAAGGTTTGCAAAGGATGTTTATGTTTAATCAGGTTTCGGCACAAAAGACCAGGAATAATAAATGGAATCTAAGGAAACCCATATGCCACATTCACTGTACTATAACATCTATGGCATGGAAACTATGCTAATGTGCCTAATATATATGATGCATCCTTCCCTTGATCTAGTTATGCGTGCAGTAGATATGAATTAAAGGCCTGGTAAAGCTCTTTGAACATGCCCCCTCAGTGGGATCAGTACACCCCCGCAGTCACACACTCAAACAGATGCACGCATGCACACACACACACACACACACACACACACACACACACACACACACACACACACACACCGGAGCAGGGAAGCTCCCCTGCCCATTTCAGGGAGCAGGGGAGCCAATTAGCACAAACGTAATCTCCCATGATAACAGAAACTCATCACTGTCCAGACCCCCTCATATTCCGTGGCTTGTGTGGCACACCCACTCATGGAAAGTAATCATAGGTGTCTTCCTTTATCTGGCAAAGCCATATGACAAGGAAAGTACCCCACAATGACAACGTGAGACGGCTTCTTTGTAGCCTACGACTCTTAAACGTGTCTATTAAATGGAGTTGAGGTACTTCTTTTCCCCATTACTTTTACTGTACCAGATGCTGAGATCCTATAGCTGTGAGAAAGGTTCTGGGTCTAGTTTCTATCCCGTTCAGTCCGGCCGGCTAATGTTTAGTCTTACCAGGTAGTCATCTGGTTTGATGCCAAACAGCTCCCGGAAGTAGCGGAAGGCCAGCGGGGCGTAGGTCTTGAAGCGAAAGTCTGGGTAGTGGTGCGCCGGTGTCAGGTTACTCCCCTCACTGATGTGTGAGCCGCCAAGTGAAAACAAGGACACAGAACACAGAGCGTTAATGAAAGTATATCCCGCATGTACACAGACTGGACAAAGGCCGATATCCCTTTTTAGAATATCATTGTCACTGTCGCCACGGCCGTCGGCAAACACACACAGACAAAACAATGGGAAACCAACTGAAATGCTGGCACATAATCCCCCAGCGTGTCTAGAGCATTGACTCCTGTCCAGCGCGACAATAGGAGGAGGTAATGCGACACACCTCGGTGGGTAGCCCGTGGAGTTCAGGCGGAGTGAAGCACGGAGCCTTAGCGAGCCCTAACAGTAGCGACACACCAGAGCCCTCAGCCTGGAGACGAATACAGGGCTCTGGTGACTCCCAACACAAACACAGTATCGTGACAACACAGGAGCCAGCACCGTGGGACAAACAACCCACAGCCCACATTTCCTTTTTGTGACTCCTGTAACCCGTGTCGTAACCAATACAATACGTCCCAGCATAGGTAACCATCTCTAGGGTTGACTCATATTTTGCTTTCGAGCGCCTTGTGTTGCTATTAAGACGCTCGTCCTGTCAAGAACAATCCAGGTCAGAACCATCCGATTTAAAACACCGGTGTAAAATGATTGCTTTCTTCCTAGTCCGATTTCTATGTTGCTGGCCTATTCCTCGGTATTGTGCTCAGTGTCAAGATACAAGCTCCAATCTGGTGCTACTGTGTACAACAATACATATGACTACTCCTGAAGGAAATCTGTCCGTTGAATGCGGGGGCAGAGACGATTAGCTACAGGGCTGCGAACCATGGCTTCAGTCAAAAGGCTTCACAATATGCTGCTTACACAAAGATCACAGCCCCTCCACTTCCCCTTGACATGCGCGCGTGTGTGTGTTAGTGTATGTGTATGTGTGTGTGTGTGTGTGTGTGTGTCGGTCTGCGCGTGCTTGTGGTGCACTGTCTGAGAGGTAAATGCCACTCGTCACAGAGCAGCAGAGTGTGATTGTGGGAGTCAAGCCGCTCTCAGAGATCTGCAGTCGTCCCCAGCCATCCTGACAGGATAAGCATGCCCCTGGAGAGGACCGGAGTAGTGGAGAGGGAAAAGAGGGGGATGACAAAAGGAGAGTCCACGGACTCTGTCACTCAAAAGCCTCGCTCTCCGGCTTATCCGCCCTGTCAGAATTGGAAACCAAAGAGACGAGAGAGACAGGAAAGAAAACATCCACCTTTTGTCCACTACTTGTTCCATCCGATTCCTCCATCCCCGTTGGCTCTTTTGATGGCACCGCTACACCGTGCCAAGAGTGATCATAATCTACTGTACTATTGTTCTCACTGACAAAGTGCCACTCCTTAGTGTGTAGGTCTCCAGGAAGTGGCACATGACAACTGTTTTCTCATCAGTTAAGTCCACCTCCTGGTTGACAGGTTTAGTTGAGTAGAAATAAGACTGTGAAGGTTAGGGGGAAAAGGCAACTACAGCCTCAAGAAGGTGTTAAAAATGAACTGTAGTGAAATTAACCCAATGTGCCTCCTAATATTGAAGCCATGGAAACCTCACTGATCTTTTGTATTGAAATTAGGTTGATGACGGTGATCCGTAAGCCACTTCTATTCTTGGCTAAACAATCGACAAGGGAAACTTGCATCAAAGCACGCAGCAAGCACACGGCGCTTTAAATCACTTGTAGATAAACAATCTTTACATTGAACCATCATGTAAGTCTCCCTGAAGCTAGATGTCCATCAGTCACACAGTGTTTCAGCCTGTTCCCCTCTTTTTCATTCATTTGCAGCGTCCGGGAGCCATGGCAGTGCCACATCAGCCCCCTTCTTCCCGTTTGCTGCCTTCGTGACGAACCTTCTACTTCACCTCTACCAAACATTTCCCAGTCATTAGACCGTGTAAACAATGCCCAAGATACCAACTGAAGACTCAAAACTGTGAAAAAGACACACTGTCATTGTGACTTGACATTCACACAAAGCTCTATGCATGTAAACATACCATGTGACAAACATGTGGTTAAGGCATAAGTCAATAAAACTTGTAGTAGTATGTGCTTGTCTATGTTTCAGGTTTTTCTGACCTGGGCAGAAAGACACTCTCCACCACGTAGAAGTCCTGCATGAGCACGTCTCTGTCCGGCTTGGAGGTCAGGTTCCCTACAGTGTAGCCGATGCCCAGCTGGATGGCCCCCTTCAGGGCAGAGGACGTGGTCTGCACAGACAAAAGAAAAATGCCACTCGATCAAACAAGCATGCTGTAACAGAGGATTAGCAAGCTGAGCTCCAAAGTCTCTGGAATAATTAGAACCAGTCTGCCAACTCATGAATCTGAGTCGCGTTGTCAAATGCCGGAATGACCTCTCTCCCACGACTAACCGAGTTTAGAATCACCAAAGGAGAGTCTGCATTGTTACGCTGTGCCTCAGCTCCGCCAAAACTGGAAAGAGGCTCATGCAAATGTTTTTGTTTTGTTTTAGGTTTCTTTACCCTTCCGAATGGCCAACCACTAAACAAATCATGACTTGTACAGGAAAGTACAGCCAGCATCTCTTACAAAGAAACGCATATAACATTTAGCAATGTAACGTGTTTGCACAAAGACACCATGTGTAACCAACACATAACAAGAACAAAAAAAAAAAATCCCATGGAAAATCCAGACGACAACTGGGCCTCTGGCAGGCAGCCCTCGAAAAGGTCAGGACATAATGTTCTGTAGAGGTACATTAATATAGACTCATGTGACTTAAGAGGCAAATCAAAAGTAAGGGCTAATGGGTCACACAGTGGAAGCCTTCCAAAACAAATGCTATGAAACGCTGACGTTATCGCAGTCCCAGCAGGGGAGAACTGTAAGCGTCATGAATGGTATGAACAGTGAGGCCATTGTCGACCGGCTAAACGTTCGCTGTACCTTTTTGTAGGTCTTCTCTCCGCTGGTGTTCCGAGACCCTCCCACTCCATTTTCTGTTGCCGTTGACATCTGTGGACAAACCAGAGTGCGATAATAAAGCCTTGACTCCCTCAAACACCTCAGACAGAATTGAACGTTGATTTACTACACAGAAATTGCCATGCGATACTTAATATAACAGGAGTTTTTTTTATGTTTTATGACTTCGCAGTTCTCCATTGCGAGCCCTTTTCCGCAAAGCACAGAGAAAGGGTCCTACTAGTTTTGGAGCCATGGTCATGAAATGTGTTATAAACCTTTTTAGATAGTGTTAGTGTGAATATATAAGTGTTGTGGTTTTGCTAATGGGAGTGGACCAACCTTGCTTAATGAAAAGCTGTGCCAGAGGAGCAGAGCTTAGGGCCACATAGCCTGGTCATCAGGTCCTGGAGACATCTGAAATAGGATTGTGTCTTGAGAGCCTGGGGGAAGAGAACATAGCAGAAAGTCCATTACACTTCCAAAACAACCGGTTCAGCCTAAGACTAAGGGGGGCCCAGATACTAGATTGATCCACTTTGATGGTGAAAGCTGAAACTTGGGGGTGAATATGTCCACCGGCAAATAATTTTTAATTAACTGCGAAGTGTTAATATATGCCGATGTGTTTTCATTTTTTACAGAGGCCCCTTAGCATATTAATTTAATCCTTTCTTAAACATTTCTGTGAGTTCAGAGAGGCAATAAAATCTATTTCCAAACCCCTAGTGTTGAATAGTCTTGTAGGATCCTAGCTACGACAATCCCAGTGTGTCACCCAGCCCATCCCCATAGTTAGTCTCTGAGTTCCTTAAGGGGAGCACATCCACACTGGCCTCTCCACTGTCACTACAACAAATCACCCTCAGCAGCCATAACATGCTGGCTGGAGTCATAACATCACTCGCACTGTCTCTCCCTTTAAGTCCCTCCCCCCCCTCTGAGGAGCTCTGCTCTCTCTCTCTGTGTGTGTGTGTGTGTGTGTGTGTGTGTGTGTGTGTGTGTGTGTGTGTGTGTGTGTGTTTGTGTGTGTGTGTTAGGTGGGCCGATGTATGGATCGCGTGAACACTGATCGGAGCAGAAGTTATTGCGTTGGATAAATGGCCACTTGTAAAGCACACAGACATTCTGCAGGCTCTCATTGTGTTTAAAAGAAAAGGCCCATAGCCATGGGGTCTGTAGCAGCCCTGCAGCTCACACCACCAAGTCCTTATTCAGTCACTATCGTCAGACTCCTGTTCCCTCCTGATAAGGTTACAAAGTTAGACAGTTCGTTCTCAAGTCATCTAGCTAAGCCTGCAGTAGCCTCCCCACCTGCATACCAATGCACACGTGACTCCCAGATGTTCTACATAACCACCCAGCTCAATCACCACTCCGTGTTGCCGTCCCGGACCTCATTAACACTCCTCATCAGCTTCCTGTCAAATCAGCAGCCCCCATGTAAGAGATCACAGAGTCAAAACTAATTACGCTTTGAATCTACATTAAATTGGTCTTCTGGGTTGACATTGTATGAAGCTGTGTGAATATTCATTTATACACTGTACTGTTAAAAAAAATTATATTATTTGTCTTTGTAAAGTTACTAGAACACACAATATTATTATTATCCTGCTGGAAGGCACCACCCCAGACTACCGTGAGCTTTAATTTGAGCCTAGAGATAAAAAATAAATAAATAAACAAACACGGCAATGTCCACAACCAACAGAAGCCGCCGCGCTACCCAGCCTCAAGTCAAACAGCGTTGGTCCCCGTGTTACTGTGGTGTTTATAGCAACCCCGAGAGCTGGTGCGCTGATAAGACTCCAGTCTGGAGATAAAAGGCTGCGTGTCTGCTACATTCCTTCCTAAATGTCAGGCTGTATTTATGTTTGTTATGGTGGTGCAATCATCTAATGGCCTTCTTGTGTTTATCAGGCCAAAGTGACATGTCTTGGACATTTTTTTCCTTTCATGTTTGTGCACGTGTAGCCGTTATTAATAATTTGAATGTCCGTTTAGTCTAATTGCCACAGTGCGGACTGTGGAGCGGACAACTGGATGATCAAAATCCCCATTTTGGACGCGCACACGCAGTGGCTTACCCCTCAAAAAAACTGAAGGGAGAAAAAAAGGCTTCCCTGGTATTTGCACTGTCTAGTAATTAGTGAACTAAAGCTCTACCTGAGTCATTGCAGTGTGGACAGGCTGGCTGAGCGCGGTGAACCTGAGGAATGTTAATATGTCAAGCCGATGGGTTTGGCAGGTTATCCGTCTGAATAGCTTTCAGCTCTACTCTGCTCTCTGTGTCATTGTGGTCGGGGGGGGCTGTTAGTGTCAGGGCCCCTTTCTACCGCTCATTATCGCCCTCCCCTGACACCTCTATCTCTCTCTCTCTCTCTCTCTCTCTCTCTCTCTTTCTCTCTCTCTCTCTATCCCTCCCTTGTCACATTCTCTCCCTTTCTCTCTGTGGCACCTGACCCACAGCCCCGCCAGCCAGGCAGCAGTGCTTCATCAGACCTTTTCCAGAACAATTCGTGAGAGCCCCACAGCTGCAGAGCTGTTGTTCCTCGCTAAACAAAGAGAAGTGGACAGTCCTGGTTTTATAAACGCCGTGCATTCCATGCTCTGCTGAGGCCACTGTTAAATGCACTCCTATATATTAGTCTATTGCATGTATACATGTTTTACTTCATGAGCATGTACAATGTCACCTAAAATCAGACTTTGCAATGTAAAATATGAGAAGGGTCAGGTTGAAAATGCTCAGTGAAGTGAATAGAGGTGAAGTGCTGTGGTTTGGCCTTAAGCCAAATGGTACAAAGGATCGGGATCAATCAATAGTAAAGCAGAAGGCCAGTACCTTCCTCTAAAGACTGTAGCAATAGCAGCTGCATCGAAATGAAACTGGACCCACAACACAACAGTGTAAACGATATCTGAAAGGGCACGTTTGTGTGTGCGTGTGTGTGTGTGTGTGTGTGTGTGTG
>JAVQIZ010030835.1:0-13724 GCA_036023535.2 Galaxias brevipinnis
ACAGATAGAGAGAGAGAGAGAGAGAGAGAGAGACAGATAGATACAGAGAGAGAGAGAGAGAGAGAGAGAGAGAGAGAGAGAGACAGATAGATACAGAGAGAGAGAGATACAGATAGAGAGAGAGAGAGAGAGAGAGAGAGAGAAGGAGACTGCGCTGGTTTCTCTACGCTTACTATTAAGTAAAAATATATTCACGTTGGGAGCAGTGGAAGTCACGGGGGGGGGGGCATACAAAGTAATTAGCAGGGAATATTCTCTCCTCATCCAGCTGAGACGAAGCTGTGGCATGGTAGCCGTGTGTGTGTGTGTGTGTGTGTGTGTGTGTGTGTGCGCGCGTGCGTGCGTGCGAGGGCATGTGTGGATCTGTGTGTATAGGGGTGAGGTTCTTCTTACCTATGTTTGGGTGGTTCAAAATCTTCATTATCCTTACTTCTCGGAAAAGCTGAAGGAGAGAAAAAAGCAAAACAAGTTATTTTTTAAATTACACGGATAGCGTTTCTCTCTCCAAACCAAAGTTAAGACTCCATATTCACTCATTTGCTTTAAGAAAGAACGTTAAAAGATGTCACCCATTGCAGACACACACTCTGCTTACACAGAAGCTAGATATGCTGATTTAAAGACGCTGTAGGTCGTTTCTGGCTTTGGGAACCCCTGCCGTTTGCTTTATAGTGTAATGATTTTACCTAACAAAAGAAAGTTACAAAAACAACAAAAAAGTTGCCTATAGTGGCTTAAAGAAATTGCAAGGTATTGCTAGCATAAGTGCTTACAGGGTGGCTAGATCGGCGGATTTAAGAGAGCCAAAAATGCTTTTTAGCAGTGGGGAGAGCCACTGAGTGGCTATCGATCCTTTCCACCGGCTGGGCTATGAGGGCCCTCTGGACACACTCACTAAAGACAGCGCCAGGCCCAAGCCCGGGCTCAATACGAGAATAGTAGCCCAATAAACCTCACATTAGTTATCTGTTTTTCTCACAGTAATCGGAGGGAGATTTAATAGGTTAGGGGTGTGGCCAAGGGAGGGAGGGCCAATACGAGCCCGCTCTCGTGGTGAAAAGGAAGTTCCATCTCTACTTCAGCATGACCTGATCTTCTCTGTGTAACCCCCCACCCCCACCCACCCCCATCCATAAAAATATAAAAGGCTTGAATCTTTGATAAGTCGGCAGCCTGGTGCCCAGTGCTCTGCCATGAGAAGAGTTTGCTAAGTGCCATCAGTGACATCAGACCAAATAAGGATCCGGTTGTTTTAAATGCGTTGTGGCACGCGCCCGGCCAAAGAGGCGGTTTAGCTAAGCAAAGAAGACAAACACGTACTTTGTGATAAACAGTAGTATGAGCATTGAGACTATGAAGAAAAACACATTTTACTAAACAAGAAGTACTTTCATAACCTATATTTAAACCAGAACCACTGTCCCCGGTCTGGTCTTTCAACAGAACCAGTCTCCTGATCCACTTTAAAACACAAAGTCCTGCACCTGCATTACGACAGAGCCACCAGCCTAGTTAAAGTCTCCTGAGTTCAGCCATTCGTCATCTCAGTATGGAAGAGATGCAGAAATTACGCAATCCACTCGTATACTGAGCCGTACTGAGCCGTACTGGGCGGTGCCAGACGCCTAGCTCTGATCAGGACCAATCGTTTCCATGCTGAAGTGTTCGGTTTTGACGGGCCAAAGGATAACAGCTCAATTCAGTACGTGCCCCGGTGAGAAGCTTGATAAACACAGTGTATGCGTGTGTGTGTGTGTGCGTGTGTGTGTGTGTGTGTGTATGAGTGTGGTGGGGGGTGGGGGGGTGAGCAGATGGCAACAGCCCGCAGTCCATGAATCTGCAGATGACAGCCACGCAGGACATGAAGACTGGACTCACCTAATGTCCAGAAACCCTGAAATAAACAAGCTTCCAGAGCACAGCAACGGGACGATATCTGTATCATTATTTTAAATATATAATTGTGTAATATCTTAGCCTTCTAGTGTCATAGGGGAGACCCAAACAGCCACAGACAGAACTTGAGGTTTGCCTTGGTTTCCTTAGCTCCTTCCAACCACTGTCCTTGTAGGTTCATAGCACTAAAAATAAACTCCATGTGCACCACACAACATAAAACAGATTAATCTCACATCGTTTCCGGTTTGTAATGAGGGAAGCCCCTGTCATTGTGGCTTCATAAGAAGATGGAACTGGGTTGTAATGAAGCCTGTTTTGTTCTTCTGTAGTGGACTGGAGGCAGGGCTGTGGACAGCGTTAATGAGGGACACATGGTGTGTGATGCTGACCAGGAGACCTCAATTGCTTCCCCAACAGACGACACAGTGGAAAGTCTCCCGACACGTGGTTACCCTGACAACGACTGCGACGGACGGATTGCGAGGAGGGAATAAAAGTAGCAGACAATGCTGCCTGTTAACCGAGCACATATCACTGCTATGACACATCTAGTGACACAGAGTGCATGTCACAGGCTAGTGGAAACAGGCCGTATCCAAGCACAAAAACCCTACAGAGCAGCCTCTAATCTCAGCTCATTACAAACGACTAGATGTTGTATTAACTAGGACACAGTATGAAGAGGGACGGTGGAGACAAACAAACCCCACACCTCACTGTTTGCCTTTCATCAAGGTTTTTAGAACCAGGCTTCACACTTTGACCTTTGAACTCTAACTTGGGCGCTAGCTAGTGCTGTTGGTCAGACAAAGGAAAGAGAGAAGGGTGAAGGAAAATTACAGAGCAGAGTGAGACAGCTTGGACTCGTGTTCCCTAGCAAACACATAAGAAAATAACTATTTAGGAGACAGATAGCCAGACATCAGGAGCACCCTAATCCTGCCAATTTCATAAGCTAGGTCATACACAATCACACCCACACAGGTAGTTACTGATTTTAAGTTTGACAATAATTTTCCTAAAACAAAGGCTCATGCTTACAAAAAAAATGATGCTATATTTACTTTTATGAAGCTGAACATCGGTCATATCTGCCATACCAATTTCACTGCATTTCATTTTAAAACATAAACAATTAGATAAACATTACCCAGCTATGAAATGTGTCTGAAACTATAGAACTAGAACAGATAGAACGAGCAACCCTATTGTATTAAACATTCCCCAACCAGTGGGATTTTGCTGTGTTCTTCTAGCCTATTAAACCAAGCCAGCTGAAACAGGAAGTGACTGTGTGGATGTTGTTGGCCTTGACAGCCAGCTTGCTAACAATGGGCTCAGCCATCTTGTGTGTCCCAGCCCAAAATACCATGGAACCAGGCCCTCTGCCCATTTTATCAGAAACCTCTTTGCTACTGTACATCTAAGACCACACTTTTACATGGCTCAAGTCTAAACACAGTTATTTTACATGTAAAAAAAAATATATATATATATATATGTATGTTAAAAAATTATTCGGGGTTGTGTTTCCTTGTGGTTCAGCGGAGCTCCATATGACTAGGACTGCGTGACATAAGCCCCAAAATGAGTCGGTGGCTGGTGTTTCTGTTGGCTGAGGACAGCCAATGGTAAGTACTGAGATACCAAGAACACACATCAATGGAGCACTGGAAAAACTGATGGAAAACTGTTGCTGGCCGCTCAGCCAATGAGAGAAGCGGGAGATTCTAATGGTGGTAGAGAGAGAGAGAGAGAGACAGAGAGACTCTTAGGGGAACGTTAGAATATTACCACCGTCACCATCAGCACTCTGTTGTGCCTCCACCTAAAAAAGCCTCCAGGACTTCAACACACTGGTCAATACCGGAGCTTTCTAACTCCTGTCCCTGAACCAGACACAGCCGCCCGCGACACGGTGTCCATTACCGCCACTGAGGTCAAGAGGTTACCGTCACACAAATACTTTCAACACATCCTTACACAGCGCATATGTATTATGCACATTTACACACAGACATTCAAATCAAAACTATGTTGCAAAAAAATTTTTTTTATAGTAATAAGGGAGAAATATGACGTTAGTTAAGAGTAACATGAATAGATGTGGAAGATGACAGAGGGCTCATTTACCTTTTGAAGACTGTTTGGATTCAGTTGCGTCTTGTCGATAATCTTAATAGCCACCTGTTGATAGAAACATGGAGAAAACAGCTGAAAACATTCCAAAACGTCGTCACAGTATCCAGCTACCATGAGGTGGGGTCGTTCTGCACAGCCCTCTCCCATTGTGTTTTACCTCTCTGCCAGTGAGTATGTGTCTGGCCAGCTTGACCTTGGCGAAATTGCCTTTCCCGATCGTCTTAAGCAGACGATAGTTCCCGACGTGGGGTTGCTCGTCCGCCCCGGAGTTCCGGTTTCGTACGCCGGAGCGGACTGAGCGAGTGGTGCTCTCCTGGCGGCCGTTGCTGTGCGAGGTGTGCTGTGTGGGCGCAGACACAAACGGGCAAAGTCACACTGGAGTGATGAGAACGATGAAACAATTAACTCTTGTTTAAGCAAGGAGGGATTTTTTTGTTCCTGTGACTGACCCCGATGGGATATCACACTGTTCATCACATGTTTCCAGACAGAACGGAGACAGAGGGGGCAGAAAGTTAACTCGCTGCAGAATTCCCTTACTGTTATTTTTAAAACTCTGATAAAATAATTTTAACTATACAAATTAAAGATATCAACACAGTAGACATGATTGGGCAAATAAAAATAATATATATGGTTTATTGGACATGGAAAGGTGACTGGGAGATTATTGATTATCCTGACGCTATTAAAAGCCTCTGGAAAGTTTTTCTATGCTCGCAACACAAAGTCAGACCGATACTGGTCTATCAGCGCTAATTCTGTATGAGGGGCAAAGCAAAAATAAAAACAAAAAGCAGATGTTGTCATGTCTTAGTCCGTATAGGGATGGACAATGTTAACTAAAGCAAATAGATGTTGGTATCAAAGCTCAGTCTTTATGGTGGCCAATGTTAACTAAATCAGATAGATACTGCTATCACCTCTCAGTCTGTATGGAAGACTATGCTAACGAGCTGTTTTCTTAGTCCCACCCTGTTCCACACGGTCATGCCTCCTTAAGAGGCTTCTGTGTGTGTATTGACACAAGCTTTCTTGAATGGTCTCACCTGATACAATGGAACTAGTTCAGCCTATTTTAATTATGCGTTTGCCCCAAGTGTAACGCATGACACCTGGCATGAAAAGTAATGAGCCAACATATTTAACAAATGCCTTCTAACAACATCCCCTAATAAATAAATAAAGTTGATCACCACATGAGTAGACCACAAGGCACAATTTCTACACTGGACTAGGACTTGCATTCATCAGTAAATAGCAACAGGAAAGGCAACACACAACAATAGCTGTAAAATAAAAAAGAAAATAGCCAAATAATACATTTTTCATGATGACACATAGATGCAGAAAAAACTACTATATATGCACAATGAGTTGTCAGACTCCATCTGCTCCATTAGCGTTTACTTGTTAGTTACTTACAAAGCTGCGAGATCTCCTCGCTGACTGAGATCCTGTCATATTGGTGTTAAAAACTTGGATGGCATTAAACAGAACTCTCTCGTTTTTGTACAGGTAGCTCATAGATGGCTTGCTTGTCCGATACTGGCAAGGGCAATGACAACGATCACAGGATAGTCCCGGTCAAGGAGGGGTGGGATACATGCATGCCCATATTTGGAAAGTAGACTGACTGACCCATCAGATATCCAATAACAGCAACGAACAAGTTCGTTGTATAGTTTTGGTCGTTTTTTTAAGATTATTACATAAATCGGTATGTACAGATGTTTAGTAAGAGTAAGACACTACAGTATTAATTGTGCCTATGGCTTTATTCAGGAAACCAGGGAGAGTTTATTGACACAATGTTTAACCTCCCCAGAGTGATGCATTGAGAATCAAAACACCAAAGATGAACAATTACCCCCAAAGCTACAATCTTACAGGCACGTACTAAACAGCCGAATAATACATTTAGATTCTCTGTAACGAGCCAGCAAGTTAACAGACAATGGCACTTTGACGTGGTGTTGACATTCAGTTTATAACCAAGGTTTTTACTTACGCTTTCCGTCACTTTCTCGTTCACTGTTGGTAGGGGAGTTTTTGTAGACATTTTGGATCTTCAATGGGTCACCTTTTTCCCCCAAATAGCACCACCTTCAATTCGATTTAATCTGTAATACTGATTGCTGTTTCTTCAAGCTCCAAATCATCTAGCCTACTCGTGGAACGGTCTCAGCACTAATCTGTTCGATATAACTATATTGTCCAGGAAAAAGTATAATTTGATCCTAAAGTAAATTAGCAATCAAATTTTGACTGAAATCAGATGTTGAATATTTCCATATCGCAAAGACATACCATACATGGCCTGCGTGCAATTTGGCAGATCAAAAAGCTGACCGACATTCAAACTCGGCAGTGCGCAAAGGCGCTGTCACCGCTTCAAAATAAGTCCCCCTCCAGGTGAGCGAATCGCTGTTGATAAGCCATAATATTCGGAGTGCTTAAAATATGTTTTCCACACTATCAAAAGCGTTGTTGCACCTCTGAACCGCTTGTTGTCGGCTCCGTTTCCTCCATCTCCGTCCTAAATCGAAGCAGCCTTTCTAGGTGGGACCAAAATGGCTGCTTTGGATTAGACTGCACAAACGTCAGAGGAAGTGAGGTAACAGCCCAACCACCACCGTCAATGGTGCGCAATGAAACCATAGATGTCTAAACATACTTTCTCAAGTTAGAATGTAGTTTTTCCGTGTCTCCAAGAGACACTATAACACAACACGTTGACAGTTCTATTCTTAAAGTCTCAAAATAGTTGAAGAAAAAGGATTCAAACAAATGTTGCAGCATAGCAAAACCATCTTTAATGATTGGAAAAATACAGGGAAAGAAAAGTGCGCACTCAATTTTCCCCCAAACCCCCAAAGATTAACCCCAAAAAGCAACTTCATTCATAAATTGGATACATCTTAAACAGTTAATGTGCAGCATCTAAAGCGCTATGTTAGATCAAGCCACAAAAAAGCACAGAGGATGCAGGAAAAGAACAGGGAAGGCCAGCTTATTGGGTCATACTGTATATATGGTTGATAAGCCAAATACATAAGGAAGCAACTCCGCTTGGTCCTTTAAATTTAAATGGCATCAATATCAAAGTCCTCTTCTTCCTCATCGGGTTTGGCCATTTTCACAGTCTCCACCTTCAGCTCACGAGCAGATGAGTCATACACCACCTGGAGAACAGAAGATATTAAAAGAAGGCTTTGTGCTCATCTGTAGAATCTATAAAAAAAGAATCATTACGTGCTTCTAATATGGGTAAAGTAAATTACAATGAAAAATAATTATATTTCGGGGGGGGGGGGTGTGTGTGTGTGAGAGACAGATTGGCAGGTGGCAATTACCTCAACATTCTCGTCATCTTCCTCCTCTTCATCGTCACTGCCTTCGCTTTCCTCCTCCGCCTCCTTCAGCCACTTGACAAAAGGAGCAGCCTTGGCATGGATGTCTTTGGCAAGTTCCTTGGAGACATACTTCTTAGACACCTGACAAAAAGGAAACAAATTAAGTCTTTCAAATGGCTCAAATGTGAATTGTATGAATAAATATCAGTGCATAAATATGGCAAGTGCGTCGTGGTACGCACACACACACACACCTTCTCAGCCCAGGCGAATATGACGTCCTCCTCTAGCAGGTCAGCGTCGTACAAGTCTTTGAGTATAATTGGCACGCGGGGCAGCAGCTGGGCTTGGTGAAGCTTCACCAGACACTCAATTCCCCCCAGCAAGTATTTCTGGGCCTTCTTGTTGTTGTGGCAGAACTGTGGGGAAGAGAAAACGTAACATAACTCATGATCATCAAAAAGACCAAAAAAAATTGGCTTTATTTTAGTGGCATAACAGATGGAGTTTTTAAAATAGCACACAATGCAATCGCGAATTTACTTAACGTTTCGTAAAATATCTATTAGTTTGGATTGCCACTAATGCAGTAGGTCACACTTTGACATGTACTCAACAATAAGGCTCCAGCCAATTCATGTTTTTAACTTCTTATAAAAACGACTACTGACGCTCAATTAGTTTTTATTTTTCTCTACCCGTAGGAAATGCCGTTTGTATTTCTTGATCTGGTCGCGGATGTTTTCGTTGAACAGCAGTTCACTCAGGATCAGAGGCCCCATGGCTGTCACATCAAGTCGCTCTGCTTCAGCCAGGACTTCTTTATCCGACGCACCGATGGTCCCATCCTCCTTCTTTTGCTGGGGACAAGGAAAGAAAATATTTAAAGAGACTGTGATTCAAGATAATATCTTTGTAGACATAAGCTCATTTTATTTCTGTATAAAAATTTAAGCTAGACAGAGAATTACTACTTAGTATGGGAAATATTTAATATTTTCTGCATCTAAGAAACATTTACGTGGTAAGAAATGTATGAATGCAGTGAACAACATCTAAGGGCAAAAACAAAGTCTTAACAGACTGACACTTTATCTTCAACCTATATGTGAACACACTGTTGTACTGTGCCACAGGTAAATAAGACTACAACTCCCCACCACCTACCTTGACAAAGTTATAGAAGAGGTTGACCCTCTCCTCCAGTGGTTTCTCCAGGTCCTCGCTGAGGGTGAGGTTCTTGGCGTGGTCGCTGATCTCCTCCATACGGCGTCGCTGGGCCTCCTCCGTGGTCTCCTCTGCCCAGTCCTCGTCATCATCATCTCCATCCTAAAAACACACACATTAAATGTAATGAAAAATTACATTTAAATTAAGACTTTTTTCAATTGAATCAGTGATCAGACCATAAAACCATGTTGATCTAGTTATACACATAGGTCAGTCACTGTCAAAGACACAGAGCAAAAATTAAAAACTGAAAAAGAGAAACAGCTTGATTCAATAAAAAAAAAAATTAAGAAAAAGTCTGCATTTAAAATGTGGTTTAACCAAACACTCAGACCATAAAGCCATGTAGACAGTTCTGTATAGAGCTAGTTCTAGTGAACACACCACAGCATCAGGAGCATCTATGTCATTGTCTCCAGCTTCACCACTGCCAGAGCCATTCTCTTTGTCCTTCTTGCTCTTGCTTTTTTTCTCTTTTTTAACTACATATCCAGATCCACTCTCCTCTGCAAACAACAAAAGCAGGGAGATTAGTTTTCAGCCATGGTTTAGGCAACAATTTAGCACAAAAAGAATTTAAACAGCAGAAATTGCCGTGGAAAAACGTATTTTACCTTTACAAAACCACTTTAAACTAGATGTACCATGTGTGTAATGTTATGTACAAATGTTTGCCCAAAGACAAACGTATAGGACCTCACCAGGTGGGTTTTTGAGGATGAACGTGCAGAGCTTGTGTCTCATGTCTAGCATGCCGCGAAAGCCACAGGCTTTACAGGAGTTGCCAATGGTTTGTTTCTTAAAATTAACATGCTGAAGGGAGACAGGAAAAAATCATTAATGTTTCAAGTGAAGGGCGGGTCCCTCTAAGAGGCAAGGGTCATTGACAGCTGTTTAAATAAGCATCATATTCCTTACTATACGAGGGTAAATGGTTCTAGCCAAACCCATGAGACATAAAAAAGTTAACATAAAATGTTATTCAGTTAGAAAGTTGTCATTATGTGGTGTAGGGCAATGTGCAATTTTCCTAATGCATAGTTTGCTTACTTTTAGACTAGTCAACTACTCTAAATGTAAACGTTAGGGAAACGAGTCGTTAGGAACATCCCTAGTCCTTACCAGATCAGTTTCAGGGTTATCACACTCGGGACACAACACAAATTTTCTGATGAATATATCAAGCATGTCTTGCAACTTGTTCGCCTCATGGGATCCGTTGACGATGAAGCGGTCATTCTTGGCATCAAACTGGGTCTGAGCTCCAAGCTCACAACCGAAAAACTTGGTTGGGTCTGAAATGCCAAACAGCAAGCACACATTAACCTTTAATAATACATACCAAATAGAAATTAGCATATTCATAAACTTTCCAAAAGTGTAAGACAAGAGTGGAGGCATCGTATAAACCACCAGCGAAAGTAGCTGAACAGGTCTACGTACATGTTGGTGGCCTGTTCAGAGCCTTTGCAACATCAACCATGTTGACAATGACAGTCTTGATTCCATTCCCTTTGCCTTCAACCTAGAGTGGACAGAAGAGCGGAGACACAACTATGTAAACAAGCTCAAAAAGTGGTAGCATTACTCTCGAATCTGAATGTTTACTGTATCAGCATTCAATATGTTAACTTTCACAGGTCCATCTAAATGAGACTGTGGTGTTAATAGAAATCACATCTTTCAGGAAAAGCCTGTGATGTGATTCAGCCTCGTGGGTACCTTAGCAATCAGACGGGGCATCTTGTAGCGATAGAACTGGTCCAACACGCTGCGGTTGACGTTGACAGACATTTTGGCTGGCTGTTAGCACTATCAGTAAGATAAAAAGATCTTGAATGGGGATTTTTCGGGATCTTCTGTCTGGAAAAGAGGGGATGACATAAACGACTGCAAGCACTCTCGGTCTCTGACATGAAAGATATTTTGCCGCTGTGGCCGCAAGCTCCTTGCTTGAAGGCTAGAGTTCCACCACACAGGTTCCAACAGCTGCGCAACAGCTCTAGGAGAAAAAGGAGGAACACAAACCCATTAGAATAAAATTAATCAATAACACATTTTTTATCTTAGACATAATTGAGACATATGTGCAAATAAGAGAATGGCATCTCATTTCAATCAGACATGGATATGGTAAAGACAAATTGGGAGTAAGCCATTTGGGTTACAAAACTGGGGCAAATGGACACAGATGGAATGACTATTTTTCACTTGAGATGTTTAAATTTTATTAAATGGAATTTTGATAATTAAAGACTTCCACAATAATTGCCTACGTTTGAAAATGGTTAGACCTGAATTACACACAGCATCGGTTTAGCAATTCAATTCTGGCCTGCTACGTTTCTAGGGTGATAAAATGGCCCTATCCTAGTTTAACGCCAAAATTACAAACTAAGGGAACAACGTATCATCGATAAAAATGCATCACTGATTACCGCTATACAATCGACCAATATTGGCTTTGAAAAGGCAAGAGGAAACGTCAAATGTATAGGTAGAATGGTCTATGAACGAAAACTGCATAGTGCGTCATGACTATCGAGGGGTGCACGAGTGATAGAACAGGGAGACGCCATTTTGATCCACTTGTCCCAAAAACACATCAGTGGCATTCGATAAGTTCGTCATCAAACATAATCAGAACACAATGAAACGTTACGGAGCATTCCTACAAACAACGTTTTATATTTTCCTACCGTTTTCGTGAAGCAAAGACATAAACACAACGCTGGTCGTCCAAGAGACTCAGTGAAGGGTTGTCGATTGCGGGTGAGATGTGTTGATTGTAGCAAACTGGTTCGTGCTTTCAAGGTGCCGAGGTGTAGAATTAAACTACTCGTTGTGTTCTTCCTAAACCCTCAAGGTGACAGAAGAGCTGGTCTCTGAATATCAGTGCCGTCTTTAGAGTTTGGGTGCCTGAGAGATGTTCCACAAACACAATCTTAATTAGCTTCGCTAGCTAACATTAGCACACCCATCTTTAAGCTTTAGCTGTCAAACTAGACGCAGTTGTCTGATTACCATCGTTATTCAGAACAGTATATCACATTGTTTTAACATGTTACTGTCTAACACACCAAAAAAAAAAGAAAATCAAAGTAGCCCAAATTAGGAGGTGACAAAATTAACCTTGCAATAGTTACACGTGTCTAATAGTGCTAAAATTAGCTAAGGTATCATAGCGTTAGGTAACTTGGTCAAGCTAACGTTAGCTTGTTGCCAATGACAACATTGTATGAATTCATTAAAGCAATCGTAGCTATTACGTCAACATCACTGTTAGGAATATTGAACCAAACTGTAAAGCTAAACGAAAAACACCTTCAAGTCTTTTTTTCTTCCATAGATTCAGTTCCCTAAACCGTGCTAGCGTTAGCTCGCTAACATAACATATGCATTCCAGGAAATAGTCTAAGCCTGACTCGACGTCGTTAGTTCGCAAGCTTTTCAAGATAGCCTCATAACAAATTCACAAGTATAACCAGTATTTATTTATTCACTAAATATGAAAGGAGGTTAGCAAACATAAAATCGACGAATATGTTGTCAATTTAAGATAAGGTTCTCACAAGCTGCTCAACATTACCTGCCTCTAGAATGTTCTGAGTAACCTCAAAGCACTGAATGCAGTTACTATCGCGCAACGCTGTTTTTCAATGGATCTCGCAGTGACGTTTGTGTGATTTCCGCTTTACCACGTCAACGTATGATTTTGACGTTTTCTGTGGTATAAGATACTAACGTTGTATGATTAATCACGAATAATTATTTTTTGTGATATTTCAACTGCACATTTTCTTTCTAATGCAGAAGCTGTGATGAAAGTTCGAGCAGTCCTACTGTAGTAAGGTTTTTAATATTTTTAAGCTGGTGTAGGCCTAATTACCCGTTTTCTTGTTTCTAATTGGCTTTTTGTGTGATATTACCTTTAATATTGGGAGAGGGGAGACTGGGTATGGTTGTAACAGGGGGAGAGTTGTAACGCCACCAATTCCACCAATCAGGGATAAGATAGGAGTCATATGATAATTTCAGTGTTCTCTGTAAAGCCTCCCTAAACCCACATGGTGGTTGTAAAGGCTGGAAACGTTTATGGTCGAAGGAGATTCTATGGTCAAAAAACTGATTTTGAATTTAGAAAGTACTTATTTTGACCGAAGACTACATTATGTTTAGTAATAGTAATATTGCAGATAAAGTCATTTGATTTATATTAGATTCAATTGCAGTTTCTCGGGCAACATGTGATGTATTTTTCCCCAGCTAGCTAAACAATGGCGGATAGGGACGGACAAGGGCGGGGTGGGTTTTAACACATCTATAAAAAGGATTCTGTGACCTCAGACAACAACGTTTGTGTCCCATACAAATTGGCAATACTAAGTAAAGGAAGTGTGGGTAAAATGAGCCCTATGCAGTTTCTGGACTCACCAATCCTACACTTTAGTTTGTCAGCATTCATTCATCACCATTACGATTGATTATGAATATACACACATAGAAACATGCTCACACACAGACGGGCACAACCGCACAAACTCTCATTACCTTGTTTTTTATTTGACCTACATGTTCTTTACATACGTACATTTTAGTAGAATCGTTCAGCATACGGTTAAAAAAGTTACTAATTTACACACACACACATACACACATGCACACACTCAAATAGAAAGTGGATTTGAGTTATGGTGCGTCACAAAGAGACATTGTTCTGGGTTGGCCTTTTATCTGAATTAATGTCTTTTTGAAGCATATTGCATTGTGTGGCCTCTTTTTGCTTGTATTGTCTTCTTCTTACAACTTACCCTAGCATGTATTACAACCTACCCCGGTAGCAGGGTAAGTTGTTACAAAGGAACATCATGCATTTGACATCCACTCACAAGGTCTGTGATATTCTTGCAGAGGTTTAAACTGATGCAATTTGTAGTAAACAAATGTGGGTACTTTGTATAAAAGTTTGAGAACTCTAGTGTTAGGGTTTTACCTGGGGTGAACCCCTGGTCACTCCCACCCGGAGAGTTCTTTGATGTCAAGGAAGACCACTCGGACACAGAGACAATTCGACGTTTTAGATTAATCAACTTATTT
>JAVQIZ010030861.1:0-19814 GCA_036023535.2 Galaxias brevipinnis
AACTCACTAATCACTAGATTCAACGCACCTGTTGCCAATCCATGATTAGCCAGCTGTGGGTCTCTCCGCCACGGTCCTGCAGCGCCCTCTACTGGACAGATGCCGTCACAACCCTCACAATTAGGATATATTGTTTTTGTAATTCTAAAAAGAAAATGCATTGAAAAATGCTGCATGCCTTTGCCAAAATGGTATTTGAAGCAGAAAATGTCATGCGCCGCTTGAGACTCACTAGTGATAGGGTAGTCATTTTCTTTAGCCACAGCTTATTCTCTACATTCTGCTAGATTGTATAGGAGCATGGTCTGTTTGCGTGGTCTGTTTGACTTCTCTAAGATGGTGTTGCACAGTCCCCTTACCACACACAGTTTTGTTCTGTAAATATTGACATTTATTGAAATGGCCTTCTGGTAAAACCTGTCCCATGCTTTCACATAGTTGAAAATAACACATTGTAGACAATGGAAGAGGTAAAGGAGATGATGGTACCCCGGCATGACAAGCAGCTCTCAGAGGTCTAGAGGAAGATCCCTACATCTCCTTCATTGCCTAAATTACTGCTGGCAACGGTTCACCTTTTGGAGGGGAAAGTGCCCCAGGTGCATTCCAGAGTGACCCCCCTACCATTAGCAGAAAGGTCTGTGTTTATGCTGTTACCTACGTTGTTACGCCCCAGGAGTGGCTGCTGGATATTTCAGGCCCTAGAACTCTTTGCCACTCCTATCTGTGCATTTTTCCCTCCTACTCACACACCCATGCACACAAAGTAAGTCCGAGCTTAAGAGGGGTTACTACACGTGCCCGAATACAAAGTTTGCAACGTACCAGTCCATTACAACACACATAGTGTGTGCGCGCGTTCATAGACGAGGATAGCTGACGTGGTCTGAGGATTCCGTCGGGAACAGCTGGCACCCATCTGTGGCTGCCGCTGCTACCGCTGCTACTTCCTGCTGCTGGAATAACTGCCTTCCCTAAGAGGACACAACTGGCCCACAGGGATCTGAGCAGCTTTGCTGGAGGCTTACTGAGAGACTTGGAGACGTCACCATGGATGCTTGGATGGCGTGGGCCCTGACTAACCCGGCTGTGACCCGGCTCCTCTGGGTCCTTGTTCTGGTACTGGCCACCCTCCTTGTTTGGGCCTTGTTCTTCTGCTGCTACGCACGAAACCGTGGCTCCACACTCTCACTGGAGAGGTACCTGGCAGGTGGGTAGTCAACCGTTTGTTTTAGAAAGGAAGACATTTGAAATGTTTGAAAGAGCTCAGTTGTACTGGTTTGATAGTTAATTGCTTGGGTTTCCAAGACGGTCTTTTTCCACATTTTCCAGAAAGTGCTGGGTTTCATTGGCTTGGGTTCCTCTTTGTGGTGGAGCTGCTCTGTACTCTGTCTGAAAGTACTTGTTAATACTGAGTTGAAAGGATGTAAACAATTTCTATTTTCCTGTTAACAGTTTTTCACTTCTCTCATGAGCTTTTGAATATCTGTGAATCTAGAGCTGCTTTGTTATAATATACTGTTTAAAAAGCCTTCTTTCTTATGATTTGCCATCTCACATCAACCTGTATGCTTTTACATGCAGCCTGAGTATATACATACTGGCATTGTAGAATGACTCAGGATGTCACTTTATAGACAAACATCTTTTAATGTAACAATTTTAATCTATTCATTTGATATAACTTATAATTAAAAAGCTATTTTTGTCATGTGAGCATCATTCATATTTTTTATTTATTTAAAGTAATATTTTTGAACATTCAGCAATAAACTGAAATCATAGCTGAAATCATGAACTGAACTCATAGCTGATAGCTATTTGTGTGCTTTGCATCTCAAATAAAATATAAATAAAAAAGTTTTTTTTCTCATTTCAGTAATTGCAAAACATTCAAAATCAAAGCTCCCAAGTCAGGTAAGAACAAACCACATACTGTAAAACCACAAAACATTTAGCTCCCATATGTTGTTAACGTCCATTCTGACCTCTAAAATATTTTTGGGCAGGGTAATTTAATCTACATAGCATTTGTATTGTTGGACAGTGTTTGCAACACCAGTGGTCATTTGAGAAAGTGGTGGCCTAGAGGGTAGGACCCCTACCTGTTGATCAAGAAGACATGAGTTCAACTGCTCCAGGGGGAATCTCCCTTTAATCAAATTGTAAAGCATTGTGGCTAAGAAGTGTTCTGCTAGATTACGAAATGTAAATTATTATGGCTTTATTTAAAAATTGGGCCTGCAATTCTCCTTGTGGGCTTTAGGGGTCCCTGTTTCATTTAGAATGTCCAACATGTTCTGAAGATGACACATTTTATACAGTAAGACTTGACAAGTAAAGTGCTATGAAATTGGTAGTTGAAAATGATTCAAACACTATGAAATCAGTACATTCACCTTGCACTCTTTTAGAAAATATTAATTAAAAAGTAAAATTTCTTTTAAATCAAGCTCTAATTGCATGTTTTCACCTCTGTTTGACTCATTATTGAAAACTACCTATTATTTTACTGTAATATCTCCAAATAATCTTACAATGGCAAAAACTAGTGTAGGGATTTGAAGTAAATATACACTGTAGTTGCCTTTGTCTCTACTATGGACCTTTTTCATTGACAGAGAAAATCATTGAGATGGCAAAAGCCCTGAGTGAGTCATTGTCTATCTGACAGTAATGTGCCAACCAAGGTCCATTTCTTCCTACTAGATGTGGGTGGCTACAGAGAAAAGAATGAATGGATTTTCTCCCTCTGGGAAGACAAACAGGCCTAAAGAATGTTGTATCAGTAAGCCCTTGACAGCTTGACCATGAATTCCAATCGGTTATTTAGTGTCATATGGATAAGAGGGATCTAATTTAGTTGTATGTTTTGTCTATTACAGACAGAAAAAGAGTCCCTTTTTCATTTTGCCACAGAGTAGCATACACGTTTGTATAGGGTTTGTTTTTTACCATAAAGTTATGTCATCCTAGAGTGTCCTAGAGATTGTGTTAGGCTTTGTTTTCTTTGCTTTACACACATACTCATTACACATATACGCATTGGGTTGTCACATAATTGACAAGTCAGACATATTTATATTACCCGAAGCTAGTAAAACAACCTAATAGTTTAGCAATGAAAAATTAAACCTCCATCCACATTGATAAGCAAAACTGGAACGCTTAAATCCCAATCAATGGCTTCTTAATAAAAGATCCATTTGAACTACTCAGAGACCATGTCAAATATCAGAGTTTGCTTTACCAATTAAAAATGTATTATATTCCAAGAATGACAGCACAACTTTGGTCTTCATGTATGAGGATTATAGGGGTACTGTTTATTTCTCGATCCTTATCTCATAATGTTTTTCAGTGCAAGAAGAAGCCCAAACAGAAACATGTTCTCATTGATGGCGTGGAGCAGCAGCCTGTGCCCACTGGAAAGGAAACGTCGGTTCCTACAGTAAGGAAAAGGAAAAGACCAAAAGGACCAAAGATGGGAACAAAAATGTTGGACGCAGAATCTACACAAAAAGTAAAAAAATAAATAAACTCTGTGTTTTAGAACGTTTTTTAATCATGTTTGCGGTGGAGGTCCCAGGGTCTCTAATTGGCTGTGTGCCAATAAAGGCAACATAATTCTATAAGATTAAAACGCAGTTAATCAATTAACCCTATCAGGCCTGTGTAACCAATGGCATATTTAAGATAAACACCACCTAGACCCTGTCAAAAAGCCATTCACGTTTCAAGGAGCTTTAATTGCTATATTCCTCCATATGTCTCTGATATCATTTGTTAGATGGTAACTATGGTAGTTCCACCTTGCTGTCTTCAGACTGTCTGAAACCCTGTGATGTGCTGTTTATGCAGTTGGTTGTTCAGGAATCAGAAGGAACCCCTCTGCACAATTGGGGCAAAGCTGGCATGTGGACTGATGGCATGCCTGGCTTATGAATACAAGGGTGGGCACAGAAATGGGCACAAACAGCCCACCATTGGCGCTATGCCCTCCCCTTCTCCCCTCATTGCTCAATGGTTCTTACTGCAAGTGGGAGACAATCAGACTAATGTGGTGCTCCAACAAACAGTCTATCACTAGGGGCCTGCATGTGGCTACAAAGCTTTTGATTGCATTTTATTTTAGGTAGGGCCAGCACATTTCAATTTATGGAATGAGGTAGCATGGTCCTTGAGTGGCCAATATCTGATTGTATTGTCTGTAAGCTTCTGCCGAGTTTTGCCATAAGTGGTTGCTACAAGAACACACCATACTTCTGTCCATTTTATATGATAGGCTTGATGTGCTGATTCAAGCAAGAAGTCAAAGCCCATCTCAACATTAGGCAATCAAGGTTACTTATTTGGAGCCTATGCCATCGACCATCGTACATAATACCCCTATTAGGCAAGCGTCGCGCGGGCACAATTTAGGGCTAATGTTGATTTGATTAAGACAAAATTAGTCTACATATTTTCGTAATAATCTATCAAATAAACAGGGATTTTTTTTTGAAGTGGCTCGGTTTGTTGTCTTCCGACCCTGCCGCTCAAGAGACCGGCTATTTGCAGCACATCCCAAACAGAGTCGGAGGCGTTTTATCTGCAAGGCAGAAGTTACACTAGACCTGAATGGGACTGTTCTACGGCTATTGTCGAGCAAGTGACAGAATTATAGGTGTTGAACCAAGAAAATCCCCACGGTAAGATGAGAGAAACAGTGGTGCCCAGTTACGAGTCAGGGAATACTATTGCCGCATCATCGCTGCGCTTTAACCATGATCTGTTTTTTTGTGTGTTGCTAAAATATAACGTTATTAATCAATGCAAGCATATCAGTGCATGATTTGGTCTGCTGAAACTAATCTGTTACGTTTGCTTATTGTCCTTCAGTATTCAACCTGTCAACAAGTCAGTGCACCCAATGCTGTTGGACAATACTAGCCTAATTGAACTCTATCAAGGTAGCCATAGCCTAGATTAGCTAGGACTGTGATAAAAGCATATTCTTACAATTTTACAGTTTTTTCGCATTTGTTTATATGTTGAATGGATTTAATACGATTTACACCGTCCGATATGTTTTCTGACAGCCTTCTTATTTAATTTTTTTTTTATCGTCTTAGCAATTTAGTGCACCATCCAACTACTGTGTGTATTTTAGCATTGTGATCTGTAAAGTAATCTGATTAGTTAAGAGACATATCCATGAGACAAAGCCTAATTACTGTCACAAAAGAGATAAGTAGAATTGAAAGAAAGTATAAGTTATTTTAATAAGCCTATTTCCTGTGTTAATCAGCATTTATCTGATGAATGCATTGCCATAGTGCCCTATTCTAAGTGACCAACGTTGACGCATCACATATTCTTGAAATCATATGCACCTTTCGGATTTCTTCAAAACTCATGCAAGCAACACCTCAACTAGGGCACGATGGAATGCGAAGTAGATAGAGATTGTGCTCTAGACTTACAAAGTCTACAGTATTTTTCAGGGATGAGTGAACTCAATTGTCATAGAAGCTGATTTTTAGATCTATAATATCTTTGGGCTTCTGGCAATATGGACACAGTGTGGGTCCACAACTTAACAAATTTTTCCTATCATAATGCAGAGTTTAAGCCATCTAGTGCAGTACTGCCAATGATTTATTCACGAATTGGCTCTGCAAAAATAATCTTACTTTCCTGTCAGGTACTGTGCAGTCCTGGCCCTAGATCCTTAGGAGACTTCAGTCTAGTGGCCATAATGACTCATCATCTTCTTGAATACAGTGTTGTGGAGATGTCCGTGTGTTCAAGGTTGTAGTGTGCAAGGATGTAGTGTGTCTTGGCATCATGAATATTTGATTCCCCTGCAGCTGCACTGTGGTGTGCTATATTTCGGTCATGAAAAATAATAGGAGGATTTCAGTATGACTTCATAGGGAATGAGCAGTTTATAGAACTACTGTGAAGATGCGACTAAAATAGTGCAATATTATTAATGCTCACTGACAAAATTCCAGCAATATGTAGATCGGGAGGTATGGTGGTCTTTAACTAATAGTATCAGTACTTACAGTAGTAGTACTATATATATAGTATATAGTATTTTACTAATAGTATCAGCACAATTCTTATCTGTGCAAGCAGTTGTCTGTTATGGTTTGTCTGTGCCATTTACAGTGTGAAAATATATTTGGTCATGACAGTTGTCATGTAACCACCAGATAAAGTTTCCTACAACAGCAGAAGGTTTACACTGCAGCCTGTTGTTGCAATTGTGAGATGTCTAGTGGGCAGATGTAGCAATAGTCTAACCAGTGTGTGAGCCATGCCTGATGCACCATGCCTACCTACTCCTGGGACACCGGTCTGCTCTCGTCCAATCAGCGCGGGGCTACTAGAGGAGCCAGCGCCCCTGTAGAGAGCAGCTTGAGCACTGGATGATGACTCAGCTAAAAGGAACCTGCTAGCAGCTCAAACTCTGTGCATCACCAATACCTACCTTGCTCAATTGCAGCAGTTTTCTGAAAGACAGTGCTCTCGGATTCAGAAGCTTGTATGTTCCAATATTCTACTAGGAAAATTTATTCTGTCTGCTCATAGCAAAGCATATATTGAAGTTGGTGTATGCCTGTTGTATTTGTGTTCGTATTTGTAATCCAGTATTGCATTTTGCTTTAATTAACCCACAATAGTGGTGAACGAGGCACAGTCATGAAGTGACACTACTGAACCTGGGAACTCGGGAGAATCACACACTTACAGACAGCTAACATAAAGACAAAGTTGGTCAATTGTAACTTCAAATGCGTGCTGTTTCTTTGTTTGTCCATTCATCTAGGTGATGATGGAACAGCAGAGCAGGCCCAAGAGGAGGCCCCTTGTCAGGGCTGCTTCTGAGGAGAGCAACAGTGACATGAGCTCCAGCTGCTCCCCGTCCCTTGGAGACACGCTGCCCTGGAACCTCCCCAAGCACCACCGCATGAAACGCTCCAAGTCGGCTTCTTGCGATGTTCTGGATGCAGCGGAAAGGGCCATAATCCGCATCGCAGGTGAGACTCAACTAGAGCAAACAGTGGTACTCCTGGTACAAGGCCGCTTATAGGTGTTTGTGGGTTAACAGTGCCTCTGACAGAGTGACCTATACATGCAGAGAGGATGATTTAAGGTTAAGCAGTGGCACTTAAAGGTGAAAGGAGACTGACCTGTGCTTATAGCTTTGGGGTGTATCCATGGATAAGAATTTATGTTACTTATGGTGCTCATCTACATTTGTAAATAGATTATGACTATCCACCATAACAGCCCATCTGGTCCCTTTAAGTATGTGGATGTTTTATGCCGGTAAAAATCCAGCGTGGCTAGATTTGTTGTAAGGCCCCATGAAACAGAGTATTAACTACCTGACATGTCACTGTGTTTATGTTAGGGTGTTCTAATGAAGATGAATTGCAGAACATGTCCCATCAGATCGCTCCACTACGTCCATTACTTCTTTTAGCCCCTCCTTTGCCAAGCCACTGGGGTTGGGTGACATTTCTTGCTACCTCAGCACTTAGTGTGGGGAATAAGCTTCAGATTCTCTCATTGGACAAAGACAACATCCCACCTACTGCCCCCGTCTCTGTTATAGATTCAGTAGGGTGGGGTCCTGCGACTGCAGGACTGCTGTATGGTGTGACCAAATATTGAAACTGTACACAATGCTTGGATGAATATTCTGTTTTGCCTGAAAGCTTATTTTGGCTTTCACCCAGTGGCTGGGCCGAGCTAGTGAATGTCTATGACCTCTGACAGAATAGCAATACAAATCTGATGTGCTCATTGTAATCGGTCCTTGTAATGGGGGCACGTGGGATTACTAAGTGAAAATATGAACGGAATTAAATAAGATGTCTTGAGTTTTCTCCCTCTAAACGTGATTGGCTACTGCATTAAGGTTCGGTACAGCTGCGTACCTGATCAGATAACGACTAAAAGGACAATATAACATGTTAGAAGTAGACACATTCTGGTGCCTTTATTCGGCCTTGTGTTTGAGATGGAGGGCAGCAGCAGTTTGTTTCAAACTCTCAACTTAAGATGGGAAATGATATGCAGTCTAATATTCCGACTGATGTTACATAGAATTTGAGGAAACACAAAACATTTTAGCCGAGCTGTTAAAACCGATGTTGGTGATGGAGTTCTGTCACTGTGCTCACAAGTTACAGTTTATCCTTTTGACCACTAGAGGACAGTAGTTAATGAGAAAGTGTCACTATGTGTGTTGCTTGGTTTCTTTTTTGTTGGGTATGCAGCAGTGTTCAGACTCTGATCTAGTTTTATAAAGGTTTGATTGTAAGTTATTGCTCTATGAAAGTTTTTTTTACAAACAAGGAATTATACAGTTTAAACTAACTAGAAGTGAATTTTATTTATTTGTACTTTCCACAAAACAGTCATAGTAGCGTTACAAGGCCATTACAATTTAGAACTCTGGAATACTGAATAAACAAAATGTCATCAGAAAACTTTCCAATAATATCGAGATGTTGGCCTATTTTCATAATCCTATTTTTTGCTGTGGTGGTGAAAAAAAAAAACCTTGCTGCCAAACATATGAGTTGAGCACTGAGTTGTATTGACATGGTACCATTCAATGTTTCATAGTATCCTCCTTCCTTATCTTATGATTTCAATGGAGAGCACAGTGGAGCCACTGTTCCCTAGCCAATGCAGCGTGTTTGTAGTTAGTGATGCATGGGAGGGCTGGCTGGCAGGGCTGTCAGTCATGGGGGGCCAGTGCCAGGGTCCACAACAAAGGGGCAAAAGTGTGTGCCTCAGTTTGAGGGATACCATCCGACAAGCGGTGGGGATGCTAGATCAGAGGGAATATGGGAAGGAAGGAAGGACTGAAGGAAGGACTGAGGTAGAGGGAGAGAGAGGGAGGGAGAGTCGTTCAGTCAGTCAGCTTCTTTCTTTCAGAGACTTCCACATGGCAGAACGTGTGCTGTGTTGTACTTGAATATTTCTGGACTTATTTGCTCACTCTAACATAAATCATGTTCATGTTGGTTTGTGTAGTGCACATTACATTTTCTCTGCTCTCCTGTTTATTAGTGTAAACTTTCATTGTCAGAAATTGGTTGGACAAATGGGGTGGGTTTGTTAGGATATTTGATTGCGATAGCACTTATCCATTTGTCAGTTAAGATGGCTGGCTGTATTCCCACAAGATGTTTGAGCAGGTTCGCAATTTGGAATGTTCAGTGTCGGCAGGAAGTTAAAAAGCCTACACTTTGTGATAGGCGTCGTCACAATATAGACCTCATAACGTACATACGTTTACATAGTAAGTGCCAACAGACACACTCAAAGGAGAGGGCATTTTGTGATGATAAAGAATTATGCTTCTTCCACATTTTTCCTGTTTCTGTGTTTTGAACTACCAGCAAATGTCCTTCTTTCTCCGGGTCTTTCTGAAGGACTTTTCAGACTGCCAGGAACTCCTTCCAAGCACCGTTTCCTTCCACGATGATCATATTGATGACTGTTACGGATGTAAAACTAGCTTAATTTCAAATTCAGCCTGAATGAGATATATAGAACAAATAGAGCAGCATATACATAGCTGTAAGGAAACACACTAGTTGGCTGTTGCTGCTGCTGCTGCTCTTTGCCAGGCTATTAAATAGGCACACCAGGCCAATTGTGCAGGATACGGTTGTCCTCAAACTATGAGCTCAGCCATGTTGGTGAGAGGGTGTGGCCCTCTAGGCTCAGCCTTTGCATGTCAGCCATCTTCATGCGGCTGTGGGACTATGACGTTTCTTTTGGAGGGCTGTGTTTTAAAGCTGTGGGTCCTGAGCTGGGATAGCCTTACAGCTAGGTTTCTGTCGCTCTCACATGTTAGCCTCTGCCAGGAACTCATGTAACCCCATGCTACTTGTTCATTTGTTTCTCATTGAGGTAGCTAGCTGCACGTGTCTGTTTTGGTTGGAGGGGAAAGAGAGGGGGGCGTGGGTCTGCATTGGCTGTGTGGGAGTCATCGCTCAGTGCATGGCTGTGTCTCTGCTCCGGTAACAATCTCACTTGGCCCCTGTGCCTTTAAGAGGAGGGCCTGGCGCGTGTGTTGGTATTTCTCAAGCACAGGAGGGGAGTGGTGCTAGTGGTGGTGGTCTGGGTTGAACCTCACTGCTTTAGAGTGAGGGGAAGTAAGACAGACAGACAGACAGACAGACAGACAGACAGACAGACAGACAGACAGACAGACAGACAGACAATCCAAAGTCAAGTGGACAGCCGCACAGGGGGCTGTGACTGACACACAGAGCAAAGCTAGGACAGAGAGGTTTGGTCACCCTGACCCTTTGAGAGGCCCAGCCAGGCCATGTCTATGCCCAGGTGTGAGCCGGCCCAGCGGGGGGCCCTGGCTGAGGAGCAGGACTACATACAGGCATACGAGAACGTCAGGGAGAAATATAAAGGTAAAGCAACCACCTTTTCTCCCCGTGGCCACGACACCACACTGCCAGTAGGATGTGAGTGAGAGCTTCGCCTGCATTGGAGAGTTTGTGAGCAAAAAGGGGTGGGTGTGTGAGAGAAACAGGGAGGGGAGACGTCTGTGTTAGTATTTGTGTGCACGCTGTATACCAGATTGGCTGGCCGGTGTTAAGCGGTTCCATATTGATTTGCGCAGATTTATTTCGGTTTGCCTCGTTGTGGGAGTGGAGAAAACTGTCTACATTTTATATGCCAGTCTGTGCTGAGGGTGTTGACACCCATTGCCTGCTCTGTTGGCAAATACAAAATCCAGTTTGTACTCAGACCTAAATTACTTATTAAGTTAAAATAAATGTGGGGTTCTTTGGATTGCTTTTAGTGGGTTTATTCAGCCCTATACTGGATGTTTGAAAAAGAAAAAGTATCAGCTAAAAATACCACTATCACAGAGAGGGAGGGAGAGACTGCTTCTCTTCATCTCCTGGGGCAGAGATGGGCCAGAGTTTCCTGCAAATGAATCTCTGAGCCGAGAGGAATCCCTGTAATTACGAGTGCTGATCTGTGGTCCTTCTAAGGAATTAGAGGTGGAGGTCCACCGGAGATCACTATGTGGACACCTGAGATAACTCTGTGGACACCTGAGATTGGCAGAGGAACAGCGGAGAGCAGGTAGTCCCATCGCCGCCAAGGGACTTCCTGAAGTGGCCGGATGCACATTTACCTGATATCCATTGCCGGCTCAGACAGGGCTACTATACATGGCCGTTACAATTTCTGACCATACTAATTAAAGACAGTCACCATGAATCCTTTACATCTTGCTACCTTAGTTTAGAATTTGTTGATAAATGATGGTGTATAAGGACATTTTGTCATCCACTCTGTGTTATGGGAGTGTTGGCCTGTCCATAGCTAGTCTGCTTGGAGCTATAGCTTCCCTCAGCGCTTCATACAATGCTATACTTTTGGTACCCTTTAATATATATTATAATATGATAATCTAGTGAAGATCAAGTTATCAATAGACTAAGTAAAGAGAAGACAAACTAGAGCAGGTGAACTTGGTTTTGATGTGATAGGGACCACTGTCTTTACCCACACTTGCCATTAGCTTCCCATGCATCTCCCCCGCAGGAAAGGTCAAGGGGGTTAGATTCCTGCTGTGCCCCTAGGGCAGCTGTGTTCTGTGGTTCAACTGACCCTGTCCGAAACCCACCAGACCCTCTCAAGATTTCGTTTCCTGTTCCTCCTCCTAATGGTTGTGTTACAGATGGTCACCGCACTATTGCCGTCAAAAACGTTTCCTTGGGTTTGATCTACGATATGTCAGCAGAGAAAGAATCAAGTCCAACTAAGAGCTGTTATTGTAAACATTGTTGATAGTGTTAAACCGATCATATTTTTGAGTAGCCTTTTTTTTAGGTATTATTGATCTTCCCAGAGCTTGATCATGTTGACACTATCAAGTTGACTGCACTGTGACATGACAGTGGCAGAGCAGCAAGTCTAGAGACAGCTACTGTGCTTAGACTAGCAGCTATGATGTGTTGTGTGTCTATGTACTGTAAGCTAATTGTTTAGTATGTATTGCACTTGCCATTTCAAACAGGTGGCCATGGTGGTGTGTCCGCTAGATCATGGCTGACGTGGCTCTTTGTCATGATAGCAAGAGGAACGGTCTAAATATGTAAAAAGCAGTGCCTCTGCTTTAAATACACTATCCACATATATATGCCCCTGGAGTGCAGTGCGTTCTCAAGTTATTCTGGATCAAAGGCGGCCTCCCCTGTTAGGCCCACATGAATGCCATCTTCTTGAATCCACTGTAACGCAGTAGAACCGAGTAGGCTAATCCTGATACAGTGTCCCCTATATTCCAGACTCTTAGACCAGCTGTGCAAAGAAGAGAGGGTTAGGAGGAGGAAGGGGAGGTCATCTCAGGTGGATCGTCACAGGAAGTCAGTGCGCTCCCCTCCAAATACCACACCCCGGTTTCTGTTACCCACCCTCGAGTCGAACTGTGACTGGTGTGACCACAAAGAAAGACAACAGAAGATGTTTTTCCACCACGGCTGATCCTGGAGACCTTTTATGTTTGCTCAGCTAAGTGCAGGAACTATTAAAAAACACAGTAAAGGGTAATTCCAGTGGCATTCAGTTCTCAGCCTCAGAAATAATATGGAACAAACCGCTGGGAACAGTTTTTGCAGTAACAAGAATGTGGCCAAATTCTGCCCCCTGAGGCATTAGGGTAAAAAACTAGATAATGTACGTATTGTTGGAACTGGTTGAGTTAAGTTGTTCTGGTGAATTATTGTGATGTGGGGTAAGATCATTGAAGAGAGTTCTGTATAGTGCCCCCTCCTCGTCGATCCACACTGCACTTCCAGTACTAGCCTCAGATCAATTTCATGCAACATGACCTTGCATTCAAAAATAGTATCTGCAAGATATCTGAGTGTTTGCATAAGCACACACACACATACACACACACACACACACACACACACACACACACACACACACACCTACACACACAGAGTCCTCAATCACACACCTGTTGTACCGTACACACAGCTGGTCATTGTTGGAAGGGACAGGGCTGGTAGACTCAGAGATGGTGTTTGTACTATAACTACTTGTTAAAGTTATAATGTAGGGTGGTGACTAGCTCAAACTTCAGTTAACTTAATAGGTATATTTATCATGCAGCAGTTGCCATAGCAGTTTTTGCAAGTCACCTGCCCTACTAAAGACGACTGTAATCCCTCTGTGACATGATCTAAGTAGCATTCATTTTGGACAGGGACGAGCAACATTTCCACCACTCATCAACCAAAGTGTTTGGCAATCCTCATAGTTAACACACAAGGTTAAACTGTAGCCGCTAGAGCTAGAAACCTCGAACTGACCAAATACGTGTGGAAACAACTCTGACATGTTGGTGCAGCATTCAGCGTGGGCAGATTTTCTTAAGAGGAAAGTTTAGGTAATGGAATATTATTCCGTTACTATGTAAAATGAAAACAGAGGATCTTCTGTTAAGGAGAAGTGAGGCTCAGGATCTTATTCACATGCATACATTTTTTTCAATGAAAGATTGATGCAAAGATAGGGTAACTTTAAACCCCTATATCATGAGCAAATAGTTGTCCTGTGATTTTTGACTCTCCTTTCACCTCTTTGAACAAGACGTAATTATAACAATAGCTATATTTCCATAGTATACATACGAATGCGCCAGAACTGTATACATGGTTGTACACAGATAATAGATTGGTGACCCACTGTGTCATAGGGGACTTTCTTACATCACCTCCACATGTTTTCACATCTAGATTCGAGTCAACATGCCTTGGCCTATGGGGCAACATTTTACAAGTGCTCTAGATGTGTCTTATTGTCCAGGCGGTGGAGGATCCACTAGTCCCAGGATTTTCCGACCATCTCAACTTCTTGGCAATTTCACATCACTTTACCAGAAGCCCCATGTCTGTAAATCTAAGTGAGGTATATTTGCTCACAGCCTTGCATTTTCTTCCCCTATAGTTTGAGCTGTGTGATAACTTGATGTAACTGTGTTTTGATCTGCATGCTTGTTACAGTGAAATCACCAGTGATCTACAGTATTAGTTGTTGTTTCAGTTCAAAGAGTAGGTTAAGTGTATTATTTATTTATTATGACACTGTTTTGAAAGTATAACCTCCCACTTGTTCACTGTGGCATCTAGCCTATGGTATAGGAATATGATTTTAGTTAACTTCATGACTTTGTTAACTTCTGTTATGCGGTATTTCCAAGGTGTTAGATGTAAAAGTGAATTGGAATAACTTTTCCAGACGGAAAAACTACTTGAGAAAGTCTAGACAGAAATAGACTAGACAGAATTTGAGGTGCAAATCAGATATAGAGGTGGATTATTGATTAATTTTCCTCCCCAAAAGCCGAGACAATATAGGATTGATTTGTTGGCATAATCAGCATGACTCACTCACTACCTCAAGTCACACTGAGCAGCATTTGCTCAAATCACACTCTTTTGCTGTTTAGCTACCCATTTTATTTAAGATACCATTGTCAAAAAGAGGAAAGCGAGATAATGACCAATAGTGAAATACTTTTTGTTTTAGGTATTTTACTTCACAGTGAAAACCTGTGCCGGTACTTTGTTGGACAACAATAGTCCTTTTTATGCTGCTCATTTCCAGAAACAACGTAGTTACACTTTGGTAGGACTTTGTTAGGAAGATCTTATTTAACGTTTCTCGCAGTGTTACAGAAGATCTTATTTAACGGTTCTCGCAGTGTTACAGAAGATCTGGTGCGGTGGAGCAGGTGAAGGAGACCTGTGGGATTTCTATTGATTCTACAGACGCCAAGATCTGTTGGATGATATCATGGACCTAAAAATCTGTCTGGCTGGTGTATGATTTCTGTCTCTGGGATACGGTGGGATACAAACTGTAATTTTATGCCTCTCAAGTGCCCTCCTTTAACGGACTATAAAAAACATTTAGAGGATGCTGAATAACAATACAGAAATAACACAAAATGCACGGACGGATTTCACAAAATTAATCTGTGTAACCAAGGACATGAACATTTACAATTGCCTATGTGTCCCAGCTGGTTTAGACACTTAACTGGTCGCCTTTGTTCAAAAGACAGTGTGCATATATATATATATATATATGTATATATGTGCAGATGGTGGGAGTCTGAGGGTGTGGAACTATTGTGCTAACACCCTCATGCTCACACGCTAAGCCAGATTCATGCCAGGAATGTCATGTCAGGTTTGCTGGCACACATGCTGCTGCTGTTGGGACCTGTAAAGAGGGGGTCTGGGCTGTGCTGTTCCTCCGTTTGTTCCAAGCCCCCTGCTTGTGTCATCTGATTTTCGACTTCCTGTGGTCCAGACTGCGTGCCCCTTCTTCTGTCTCTGGACAATTAGTTCAGGTAAGGGACTTGGGAAAGGCGTCACTATTGATGTTGAGTCCTGGTCAAATGAACAAGTGAATGGAAATGTCCTACTGTTTAGAGCCTGGTGAAAACCTAATGATGCTGATTTAGCATGCAACACACTGTCGCACTTCTGTTTCCTTGACAAAGGGAAGTAAGGTGATCCACAAATATCAGTCATCTCATTTTCCCCCGCTGTTCTGTGGCATATGTGATCTTTTCCTCAGAAGAGATATTTTGAATGAATTATTCTTCGTGGTGGTCCCAGAGATCCTCTTGTTGTTAGTCTACGCTACATAGAAAGACATGCTGGCACGGATCCATGATTCTTACTTTGTTAAAGCACTACAAAGATAGCCCTTTCTCAACATGACACATTCTCAGAATTCCATTGATTCTATGGAGTGTGCTGTCTAATGTCTCAGACTAGTCTTTGAGAGGAACAGGCTCACTGTCAAGGGTCAGGCTACAAATCATGTGTAGTCTTTAATCCCACTCTTTCATTACATACGTAAATTACTGTATTTAAGATGGTAGTACCAACATTGTTAAATTAAATAAAATGTGTAAAATAAGGTTTTACTCTGTTGTAGTTAATGAAAAGATATGAGAAGCACTGTAACAGACTTTTCCTTTTTTATACTGAGTATAGTGTTTGTGTGTTTGCTCTGTTGAGTGATCACAAACAGCAACTGCACTTGGTGTTTCATATCACCTGATAAGTTTACATGGCAACCACAACATGTCGCCCTCTCCTCTGGCCATTTAAGCCGTCTGACTGGTGGCTGGTATGACCCACTCTAGGCCCCTCCCCTCGACACCCCCACTTTGGTGCAAGTGAGCTTGTCCTGGTCCATGATCTAGATCTGGGACCACTTAATGTCCAAGCCTGGGAGAAACCAACCACACCCACATATTGTCAGACTCAGAGACTTGTTTTACAATCCATGCCACACTTTTGTTTTGAACATCTGCCTGCACAAAAACGTCAACATGTTTAGTCGGGTTAGCTGATCAGTTCAATGCGATGCCACTTCCTGTAATTGTATGTCGATCTCACTTGGCCTAACTCTTCCAGGAGCAATGCAAGAAACTAGATCTACCTGTGCTACTGTGATTATGGCCGTGAGTGTGAGCTGCCAGATGGAAGACAATATTAATGGCCTGTTATCCATGGTTCTGTTCCTCATGCTGCCACCTTCTGTGCTGCCCTCTACCACTATTCCCCCCCAGTGCTGCTACTGCCACTGCATCCAGCCAGGCCCGGTCAGGCTTTCATCATTAGTTTCATCGTTTAGATATTTTGTTTGCCCAGTCGTCTCTTATCTGTGCTTTTGGTTTTGGGATAATGTCCTCCTATGGGCTCATATGTCCTCATGGAAAGCAGACACATGCCACATGAACATAAGTATAAACATAAGGGCATGCATAACCAAACTATTTCCCAATGAGCCAGATTTCAATGGTGCTCTTTGAGACAGTGAGAGCACTTCTGTAAAAGAGCCAGTGTTTGCCAGTCTGATCCTATGTACTGTAGTGAACGACCCTAGATTCTCTCGTCCCCACCAGCATAGAGGTTGGCACACGAGACCCAGGGAACCCAGGCAACGCTGTGACAACACTGGGATGGAATCTTGGCAAGAGCTCTGGGGTGTTGCCTGACCAGTTGATACCACAGGCTTTGCTGGACCGTTGTCCCCATTATAGTTTTTATCCTCCTGTTTTCTATCGTAGAACCTTTTCCTTCCTCAGCACATGCTCATCCCTCCTGCCTACCCTGCAACTTTGACTTGTTTATGGTTCTACCGCCATTTAGTAGGGGTCAAATAAGTCAGAATATGTGTGATCAATTGAAAAGGTAGTCATTTACAAGGGTCTAAATAACTAACATGGTTGGCTTTGGCATCTGGGTTGAAGATGCCACATCATCATTACATCATATGTTATGAATCGTGTACACATTTCACCTCTGAGCATCTTAGCTGATAGACAGATTGAAGGATGAATGTGTGAAAGAATGCGTGGAAGAGAAGGCCTGCTGAATTCTACAAGGTATTGTGAGGATTCCTATGACAGTGTCCGGTGTCACACTCAAAAACACCAGGTATATGTGGATTGTAGAACATTTATTTAGAAAATGTATTTTACCTAAATCTCCATTTAACTGATGTTTTAATGTGCATTTGTTCCAGGCAAAAATCACTGTGTTCTTTAGTACTCATATGTTTATGCGTGGTCTTAAACAAGGCCAAGGTTGCCACTTAACAAAATTATAATAAATATATAAAAAATCCAGTTGTATGAGGTTGTCCCCATCAACTTGACTTGTCTCAGTCAGTCTTTTTTTATTAATCTTTTTAAATGTCTCCGACTTTAACACTTTCTTTCACGTCAATGAATCTGGTTTTCATAAGTAATTTTATTAGTATAATCTGAAAAATGTGTGGTCTCCAAGCTATTTGAAACATTCAAATTACTTAAATGCTAGGCAGCTGTTGTAACACTGCATTTTTTGCTGGCTTGATATTCAATGTTTCCCTCAGTTTCCTTCTCTACAAAGGCTTTTAGAGCGGTTTACCTTAATGAACTTGATTGGTCTCTCTATCAAACATGTGATTATGATACCAAGTCTTAAAACACACTCTGTGCAGCATGAAACGACGTTATGGCACCAGCTTTAGCACCAGTGTTTTAGAAAAGCCCTCATAATGTTTTTACACACTCCTTGTTTTTGGTAAACCCTGCCATATCTTCTTTGTTTCCTGTTGGATGGGATTACAAAAGAGAACTCCCAACAACAGGTCCAGGGTCAGATCTCGGACAAGGCCTCTTCAATGTGCAGTCCAACAAGCCCACAAACAGCTGTGTGGCTCTGCCTAGGCCCGTCAGTTTGAACTGGTTTTGATCGTGAAACATTATTCCTCTTTGACGGTGCATTCAGGGACATGTTGTGACCCAATGAATTGCATGCATCCCCTTCGAGCTATACACATGTGCAATTCTTAGCAACTGCTAGTGATTCTGTGTGTGTGGGTCAAATGTGGTTATACAAGTTCGCTGGTAATATTATGTAAATGTATTGAATATGGGCTGTTTATGATCTGTGACTGATGAGCTGTTTTTTTTCTGTAAATATTTTCACTGTGCAGCATACTTCGTCTTATTATAGGAACACTTGTAGAAATAGTTGAATGATGGTGGTTCTGGATTGTGTAAAACTGTTGTTGTGGCATCAAAAACATCATGCTGGACAGTTCCACAAGCGCGCATGCTCACACACACGGAGCCAGCAAGTCACACAGACCTTGGGTTGGTTGCTGACTTCAAAGACCAGATAACCTTGATGGCAACGTGCTGATACTGGAATATTCAAGTTGCCTGAATATCAAACGTCAACAAACAACTTATTACATGACAGTGTCTGTAGGGGTATTTAATAACAATAACAATGTAATTCTTTTTTTATGAGTGTGATGCAGTGAAGAGTATTCACAGACTGTGGTGTGTGTCTCTGTTATGGTTCTTCTTTGAGATAGGGGTGTTGGTAAATATCTTCTTGCCTGATCTTTTTGTATGTTTTGTGGGTGAAATACTGATACACCTTTTCATAATGTATCAAAATTGCTGTGTCATCTGCCCTTAAATTTAGGCTTCACCTCTCTGCAGCACTTTGTTTAGATAGATTGCCAACCTGTATGTGTTTGTGTGTTTGATAGAAAGTGTGTGAAGGGAGGAATGCTGCCGAATCACCATTAAAAGGACACGTTCATCCATGTACGGGCACAATGAACTGTTCAATCGGTGTTTGTAGCTGCTGAACTGTCAATCGAGAAACACGCGTTAAGCATCTGCATTGGCCGACTCTTGCCAACTGAGGCAGCAGAGAGATGCCAGGGGCAAGCTTAAGTGTGATTGGATTAGGCACCTCCCTGTGAATAATGGTGAGCTAGACTGGGCTGGGGTTGAGCAGGAGGGGAGGTGTGCTGTTTTCTTTTTTTTCATAGTTTCACTGCTGACAAGGATTGAGAAAGAGAGAGAGAGGGAGAGAGAGAGAAAGAGAGAGAGAGTGCACCATATAGAGAGGCGAGCAGAAAAGAGCGCAAGAACAGAAGCACTGAGCTGCCAGCTTTTCTTGCAGCAGCACTGCAGAGTAAGGCTGAGAGAGGGAGTCAGAAAGGGGAAGAGCATTAGTAGAAAAGACATCCTCTCTGGTGCAGCATTGGGCTGACCGTGCAGACCGCAGCCTCTTCAGCCACACAGGACAGACCCAGCCTCAGTGCCTCAAGTGCTAGCAGGGAGAGAACATGGACACGGCAAGGTCTATCCAGCATGAAATCACTTCTCTCAAAGGTACTCCTCTCCTGCTCCCTCTCTCTAGTTCTCTCAC
>JAVQIZ010030894.1:0-10826 GCA_036023535.2 Galaxias brevipinnis
AGGGTTTGGACCGCAGTCCGCTTGTGCTGCAGGGGTAGGTTCTGCGCGCTAAGGCGGTCAGTCGAATAACTGCGATGCATCACATCGCATTTGCGCAGGGAAATGCATTTCTAGTTTAAAATCAAACCAATAAATGACTAAACTTGGCTATTTATTAAAAAAAAAAAAGTTTTCAAGGTACATTTTTATAAATTTTAATTTTAATTTCAGTAATGTTCACAGTAATACATTTTTATGCACTGTGAGCTCAGTTTCAAATGTATCAACAAGCTTGGTTTTGTGCAAATATTGCTATTATTATTAGTTAATACTATAAAAAATATAATAGTAAATTAACTAGTATTAATAACTAACAATCACAATAGGTGCCCGGCTGCACAGCCGGCCACCTAATGAATTATACTGATCAAGGAATGTTAGCAAGTCAGGTATGAAACGTGGGTATGGATCTCTAAACAAAGCAGTATGAGCAAGCTAACTGCTATAAGCTAAGCACCAAATCCAATGTATTAAGTTACTCTGTGACGAGGGGTTTGTTGCCTTGCAGGGGGGAATTCAAAGTCCGTTGGTGGTTTAAAAGATTGTGCGGTCTTTAGTAGCAGAAATTCCAATGTTCTTGATGGAAGGCAGCCTTGTAAAACAGACAGCGTGGTTGAATGTGTTACGCAATAATTTCTGATCTCGACAGGAATGATATTTCCCTATTAAATATACGTTAATTGCAGGTAATTCGAAAGGTTCGTTGTTGAGCAAAGGTTGAGCGGTAAAGGCATCCTTAGTAGCAGATATTCCAATGTTCTTGGTGGGACGCGGTCTTGTGAAACAGACCATGTGGTTGAATGTGTTGCGCAATCATTTCGCTTTCTAGAGACAGGGATGGTCTTCCCTAGTCCAAAGATACTTCAATCGCAAAGTTCTGTCCTGGTGAGTGTGCTTTTATCAAACGGTCAAAGGGGGTGTGTCCCTTGACACAGGGGCAGGCAGATAGGTGACCACATGGAATGTATAGAGCTTTGACAAAATCCATGTATTTATATTATCAAACTTGTAAATGTTCCACAAAGTTATACAAAGTATATGTCTTCTTGTTACAAATGTTTTAGTACCAAACAGTATGTATACTAGCTGGAAAGAAGCTATTGTCTGAAATAAAAACACAATTATAGATTCAATAAACTCATGTAATTACAAACGTAATATTATAGTTCAATTCTCCTCATTATGTGATTGCGTCATGCACTGTTATCGGAAAGTCATACTATTTTTATTATTATTATTATTATTATTAGGCCTACTTTTGGTGCCTTATCTATGCCCGCAGTTTTGACCCAATCGATTCCATTCCAGAGCCCACATGTCTTGGATATTGCAGTCTAGTGCACTAACATGCAGCTAAGTGATCGGTTCACGTGTTATATTTGAAATTATTATTTTTAATCAGTTTTTGGCCAGATTGAAATGAATGGGGAGAGGGTTTTGACTGGAAGAGAGTTTTCACGGGCATATACCACCATCTAGCGTTGATGTAATGCATTTGCAAATTGTTGTCTGTATACTGATGGTCTTGGCTACGCCTAACACCAGTTGCTAATTGCATCAATGAATGACTCCTTCTCGTTTTTTGACACGTAAATATGGCATCAGAAGTGGGATAGCTAACTATTAAATAACAAAAACACTGCACCAACAGTTCCGGACATCTGCACGTATGCACCTGTCACATGTAACGGCGTCACCGTATCGCTAATTATTCCATAGTGAGTTAGCTAGTTTCTAGTTAGCATTAGCACCTAGTCATGAGTGTTACTGAAATATTAACTACTTATTAACTGTCGATGCAAACCATAACGCATGCCACACTGACTGTCAAATCTGTGTAGCGACCAAACAATTTGTAAAAGACAACAAAGGCATTGCACAAAGGCAATGCAACACTCATACACACAACGCTCATAATGGGTATATCTATTCTGATTTTAGTTTAGTTTATACCTAATTTAGTTTACTATGGGTGTTGGTCTCTCCTCAGAAAATGTGTAAGCTACTCAACAGAAAATTCACATTTGCATTGTTTGTTATAAACATTTTTTATGAATTTGCTATATCATAAAAAGTGATCAGATCAGGAGGACCGGTGTTGACATTCATGAACTGCGTACAAATCGGTATTAAGCATATAGCCTGAAAGCTTAAAAGCTTGCTCATTCATAATATGCGAACCGATCTTCACGTGTGAGCAGATAATTATGTAGGCCTAGCCTTTATAGCGAACTCATAAACTTTGGCCAAAAAAGTTACCAGCCTTAGCAATGCAACAAGTAAACAGCACGGAATGGAGTGCCAAAATAGCATGGAGTGCCCAAACAAAAAAATTGCTGGCCAGATTGCTTAGGCGAAATGCAAATCATAACACAAGCTGTATGTGCGGAATATAGGGACAACAGGAAGTCCGTGTAAAAGGCACCCCCTTATCCCACTCAAAAAGAAAACGCAAGCAACGTTCATAGCATTTTGGAACTCTCCACAAACAAGCAATATTGTTAGTAATACAACTATTAAATTGGCAAAGTGGCCTAATACATTTATAGGCTATGTGCGCATTTAAATTACTAATTACCATGCTGGTAAATTTAAAGATTGATCGGTAAAACTGCATAATGACTTTTCCCACATAAACCTTTCAAAACTGTTAAATTATATTTTAAAGTTCCCATGCACGGCGGCATGTTATATTTGAAATAACTTACCCTTTGGATTTGATAATCGCATTACTTTTCTGCAAGAAAATAAAGCTCTGGGTTAGGTCTACCATTGCCGTGCCATGGATATTAAATTCGAAACAATGTGCTCCTCACTGCTAGCGATGTAACTCGCTTCCATCATGACATGAACCAAGAGGCTAGCTAGCTAGTTTATCTGCTACCCTTCCCCCGCTAGCTTGCGGTAGCTTCGTGTTCCCCACAGCGGGAGGATTATGAGGAAGATATAACTGTGAAATTTTATCTTCATTTGAACTTAGTAACAACGCCTTTTGACCAACAAAAACAGAGCTGAAAGCATAACATTTTCTTCCCAGCAACTGCAGAGGCAGCAGAATTCTGATAGGTAGAAAAAGGGGCTTGTCTGGCTGCCACAAATGTGAACACACTATAATGCGCTGCTCTCGATGGGATGTTGGACCTCAAAAGTGGGGGGAGGCAAAGATCCCATGGCCCCACCCAGTCCCAGCGCCACTGCAGCAGTTAGCCCCCCCTGTTAAGAAATAGGGTCTGGACTGCAGTACACTTGTGCACGCTGAGACAGTCAGTCTAGTAACTGCTACGCATCACATCGCATATGCTCAGGGAAATGCATTTTCTAGTTTTGTAGCTTGTACTCTGAAAAAAAGAAAAGTGGTCAATTGGAATTTGGGCAATCTCAGTTTACAGCTAATGTGCAGTAGGTAGCTGGCAATTGTCTGCTACTTATGCCACCTAGCTAAATAGCCTACACTGGGTTCCAAATTATTATGCAAGTGACGTATCAGTAGGATTTCAGTTCACTGACTGTAGTTTTAAGTTTTTTAATTAAAGTATTTGCCTCTTTTATTTTTCCTATCTTTTTAAATAACTGGTATCAATCTCAGGTGTGTTAGTTTGCCAGGTGATCTAATTAAAGGGAAACATACTAAAAGAGGTTGTTCCACATTATTAAGCAAGTCTCAGTCCTCATACAATATGGGGAGGAAGAAGGATCTTTCAGAAGATGAGAAGTGTAAAATAGTGCGAAGTCTTGCAAAAGGCATGAAAACAATCGATATTTCGCGAAAACTGAAGAGAGATCATCAAACTGTTAAAAGATTTGTGTGGGATTCAGAGCACAGACAAATTCAGTCAGATAAAGGCTTATTAAGGAATGTTCCTGTCAGGTAAATGAATAGTGTTAAAAGGGCAGCTATAAAAAAGCCACTGCAGAGCAGCAAACAGGTATTTGAAGCTGCTGGTGTCTCTGGAGTCCAAAGAACCTCTCGATGCAGAATCCTCCTGAGGCTTGCAGTTGTGCATAAAGCTGTATTTCGGCCACACTAAACCAATGCTCACAAAGAGAAATGTTTGCAGTGGGCTCAGAAATACAGGAAGACTAATTTTCAAACAGTTTTATTCACTGATGAATGCTATGCTATTTTGGATGGTCCAGATGGATGGAGTTCTGGATGGTTGGTGAATGGCCACCCTGTTCCAACAAGACTGCGACGTCAGCAAGGAGGTGGCGGAGTGATGTTTTGGGCTGGAATATTGGGAAGTGAGACGGTAGGTCCCTTTAGGGTCCCTGATGGTGTCAAAATGACCTCCGCAAAATGTGTGGAGTTCCTTAACGACCATTTCCTGAATCATGCCTTCCGGAACAAAATTATTTTCATGCAGGACAATACACCATCCCATGCTGCAAAAAAACACCATTGACTCCTTGGTTGCTATGGGCATAAAGGGAGAAAAAAATCATGGTGTGGCCGCCATCATCCCCTGACCTTAATCCTATTGAGCACCTGTGGAGCATCCTAAAAAGGAAGATCTATGAGGGTGGGCAGCAGTATTCCTCAAAACAGCAGCTCTGGGAGGCAATACTGGCATTCTCAAATGAAATAGAGGCAGAAACTGTGCATGGACTTACAAGTTCAATGGATGAGAGAGTTGTTAAAGTGATCTCAAAGAAGGGCTCATATCAATATGTAACTTGATCTGTAAATATGTTTGTTTTATTTAATTTGCATTTATTTTATGGGGAAAATTTTCTGTTCATTCAACAAATACAGCGGATTTCTGTTTTAAATTCGTTATGACCTCTTGAATGTTTTCAAACTGTGTTGTGCATAATAATTTGGAACAATGTATTTTGAGTTCTTTTCAAAATATTAAAACAAGCTGTTGTCATCATCAGCAGTTTTGCTTGTAATAACATCCACATTGTAATTTCATTGTGGAGGATAAAAGACATCCTTAATTGTATAGACTTTTTAGGAAAAACAAACAGAAAACGGCATGTGCATAATAATTTGGAACACTATGTGTTAAATGAGCCTGCTAGAAAATGCTGGGTGTAAATTACCGGCTTGAGGAAGAGGAAAATACACAGCTAGAGTAACTAAGTAATTCACATCTATTCATACATACTCCTACATATATTTTTAAACCACTTTAAAAATAAAGCATGTTTTTATTAAACTTCTTAAAGTTAAGGACATTTTTCAAGTAAGAACAACACCTGTGAAAACTGTGAATCAACAAGAGCTATATAAATATTAACAATTATATGTTGTGAAACTAAGTATTACTCTAGAATGACTTAAGATTCAGATAAACAAGAACCTATTTGTGGTGATTCAGTTTGAAAACGCTAGGCAGTGCAATGTTCTTCACCACAGCGCAAAACAGCTGCCGCTGTGCCAACATTGTGTCGATTTAAGTTTGACCTGCCTAATAAAGGTAAATATTGTTTTGAGTCTGACAAAAAGGATTTTCAGTCATTTGACTCAAAGCACAAACCACGCTACACATTGCAAAGTGAGCCCATGAGGGAATATCTGCTGGCTGACACCATAAATCTTACTATGTTATGCAGTTACTTCCATATGATTACCGGTGTTCAGAAAAGTAAAAGCATAGTCCTAGTGCAGGCACAGTGTTAAATCTAATTAATCAACCTTACTTAAAAAAAGCATGCAAACCGATCGCCTTAAAAAAAACAAGTGGAATAGGCATTGTATGTTTTTTTGTGTAGTTAACGTACACTTGAGTTGAATTAGGGAAAAATATAAATGTATAGAGTCCTTGATCATTTAAGTAATTTCAATCGAAATATGCTGGCTGTATTCCATACAACACATGTATTTAAGTTGGTCCAATTAATGTGTCATTTCCTGTCATTTGGGATTTTACAAATGTATTTACTGGAACGAAAATACTAATTGCTTGTCACAACCGTGCTAATCGATCGCCTGTTGGACATAAAAGCGACTGTCCACACAGTCTTAAGGCTCCAGTATACTTAAAGCCAAAGCAAACGTTTCCTGTTCGTTTGGTTCTCTTTTGCTTGTTCGCCGAGGCTGTGACGGTATACTTGTTCGCTACTGATTTGAGTTTGCGGTAGCTTACACCCCAATACAGCAGGGGGAACCAAACATTTCGAGAGGTTACGAGTAAGGATGTCATGATACCAGAAATTTTGTAGTCGATACCAATACCAGTGAAATTCCATGATTCTCGATACCCAATTCGATACCATGGTAAAAAAAATAAACAATAAATTAAATCCCATATACTTCAACATACACTCCTTTTTTAAAAACATTACAAAAAGCAACAGTGGCATTTAGCCTTCAAGCAAAATAAATAAAAAAAGAAGCAAAAGAACAGTGGCAGTTCAATTATTTAAAACAAGCAATATTGTTTTTAATTACAAACAATAATATTTTAATGATGGGTCAAAAGGATAAAGCCTGTTACTTTAAGATGTGGCAGCGCAGGGGTGCATGTCTACTTTCATTTTCAACTAATGAGGTGGTTCTTGTGCAAACGAGTGAATGAGATATAATAGCTTAGAAGGAAATAAACAACCAACGTAGACTAGGCTGGCGCAGTTTAAACTGGCAAATTATCCCGCAGTTCTCACAGCTAAAGTCTGGAGGACATGTGACGGGAAAGTAAAACCACACATATTTTAAATAAACAACCATTGACTTTACAAAAAAGAGGCCTATTTATATAATGATGAAAAGAAACATACGCACCCATTTTATAACACGTCTACACGAGATCACAAGGAGTGTCAAATGTTCCCTTGCTGCATTGGGGTGTACTACATCTAATTCACGGGAAAAGTTTGTATTCTCTTGAAGTAGACTATATGGGAGGAGGACACAGCACACTAAGATAAAGTGAACCTTTCCTGTTTGTTTTGTTTCTCTTTGGTTATGGCTGCGATTGCCTATCTATAGGCCTACTTTATTGTTTCTGATTTTTGATTTGAGTTTGCAGTAGCTAACAGCAGGGGACGCAAAACCATTATGGATTGAGCCAAACACTTTAAGGATCACAGCAAAACATTACAGGTGTTTACTCGGGGTTCTTTTAACCTTGGAGAATAGCTCGGAAAAAATGGGCTTAACAGCTCCCAGGAATGAAGAACCAAAGAGACGTCTTTTGCTGGTGTTTGTTCGCTTACATAACTGCAGCCGGTACCTTTGGTACTGTAGAAAACGAGTACCGTCACGTTTTTTGAATTTTGGCATCGACTTGGTACCTAAGTATCGGTTCTCGTGACATCCCTAGTTACGAGTTTTAAAATTTTTCATATTTTTTTACTTCTTCAGTTAAGCTGCTCTCAAAAGTATTTCTAGTTTAAGATAAAATTCAAATTTTTTCTAAATAAGTGCTGCTGTCACCAAAATGAACAGTAAATGCTGTACCCGGAAATCAAACGCAGCCATCCAAACCTTTCATCAGCGCAGGCCTTCTCGCGCAGGCTGCCACCCACCATATACTTGCACCAATCATATAGGATGTTCGCCGGTGTTTGCTTTTGTCATGTTCGCCAAGCTAGAAAAAATGGGCTGCGCAGTTCCAGGTGAGTGAACAACCAATGCGTCCCTTTGCTGATTTTTGTTTGCCTAGCCTTGGGGAAAGCGAACTATTTTGCATTCGCTTGAAGCATGCCTTTAGACCATGCATACTGGAGCGTGGACCAGGCTGTAACCTGTAGCAATTGTCCAGGGTAATTATTCAACCTTAACAGGCTTGGTTATCAAATGAAAACTGCAGAGGGCTAAACATATGAGCACAGACATAACTCAAGGTGACCGTAATGTCAACCCACATTATTAACCAAATTAAGCAGTGATAACAACTTTTAAAACAACCCAAAAGTATGTAAAGAAATATATATAATGAAGAACAGTAATACGTCAAAGTCTACAACAAACGCACCCATGGTGCATGTGGGGTATGTTGGAAAGTCCCCGCCCCTGGAACGCTATGTTATACCTGATTATACATCTACTTTTAAGCTACTTGATTTTTTTATGTTAGCTTCACTCTAAACAATAAGTTATTAGTTTTTTTCACCGTGCAAGAAACCATAACTTAAAAACGAGTGAGAAGAACAAATTGTTGATGGCCGAGTATAGTTAACTGGTGTATGTAAGTCAGGACAGCTATTAGATTTTACAGTGCATGCTATTACACATCTTAAAATAGTAATAAACAAATTAGTAAATTTGATTCAGAGGGTGGGCATTTTCTGTTGCCTTTTACAGAAAAAAATAAATGCACCTGTAGATAGCTGCAGAAAAGATGATTTGCTAGATAATCATAGCTTTAAAAAGACGGTGAATATGCCATATCTGACACACACACACACACACACACACACACACACCAAGGGCGCTGTAGTAGTAGTTGTAGTAGTATCCAGGGTGCATGTGGCAGTTGTGTAACGCACCTGTGGTAATGTATGCTGGAGGCAACTTGCAAAGGTATTGGGGCAAATAGTGGGGCTTATTCCGATGTAACTGATAATCCTTCTCACTGCGGCAGCGTGTCTGTTCAGATACTTGCTCCATCAAGTCGGAGCTGGGCCAGGCACAGCGCAGTGTGGAACTCCGGCTCTTCTTCATTCTTAAGGTCAAGGGACAGGAAGACTTACAAGTACTGGGACTGGAGGACTAAGAAGCATCTCCATTTGGACTTCATCCAACCGACATCTGGACCCCTCCTCCTCTTGCTCCTAGGTCAGACCAGATGTATTGTGCAAAGACTAAATCTTTGGTGTACATGTGCCTCTACTTCCATCGCTTCGTCACTCTCCAGAATACACACAAAAACATAGTTAATCTGAAAGAAAAGCACTAACACAAATACTCAGTCTTTTTTCCAAGTATACAGTAAATCCACATAGAAAACCAAGTCAGCAAGACCTCCTCAGGATTCAGGAGCAGAAGTTTCCATTAGTGTTGCATTGCCTAAATGTGGCCTCCCATTACATCTGAGTTTAGCAATAGCATCAGAAAAGCTATATGAGTAGAAGAGTAGTCCATGCCTTAGCCTTTGTTTGTCGCTGTCCAGCTATCCAGGGGGAAGCTGGACTAAGGATAGCTGCAAGGGTGAGGGTGGGCACTGTCAAGGAGACCACAGATCACAATAGACGACAAAGAGCACTGGAGGGAGGGCTTTGCTGTGTGCTGAGAGGCTAGCACAAAAGAGGCCGAGACATTTGAGCAGCTACAAGAGGGAGGAGACAAGTCGCCCTGGGAAATGAGGCAGCAGCCGACACATTTACAGTCCTCTTCTATATCACTTTTTCTCATTTGTTTATCATTTATTTTGCAGTCGGACTGACCTTGCTGATCCATACATTGAAACAGCACTTACATCATAAATGTAGGTCTCCTTCAAAAATGATAGGCGTTTGAGTGAATATATATATATATATATATATATATATATATATATTTATATTTGTAAAAAATATATACTTTTAATTAACAAAACACTAATATACACAAGCACTCAAATAAGCCATTAATCCAAGAGGAGAGATGTGTGCTCTTCTGACTGTGTTCCAAATTTCTTTCTTCTAGATGTTTGTGTGGCCTTTCTCTCTGGTTGCTCACCGCTTTGTTGTTATCGCTGTGCAGTGCCGGGAGGAGAAGGGGGGAAATGTAGAGGGACGGAGGCGGACAGGGTGCATTTCAATAAACCTGCCCTCTCCTATCCCTGTTTGAATGTGACTCCCTCTATAGAAATACATTGTTTCTCTCTCTTAAAACAGAAAATAATTACTTTAACAACTTTTTCTGTCTAGATTACAACATAATCTGTTCGGATACCGGTGAATATATTTTTAAATCGCTTAATATTCTCCTGCCCTGAGATTTATCCTAGAAAGAAGTTCTGGAAAAGATGTGACTTGTGGATGATACGGTTGTTGTCATTGGAAATAAGACAGTACCAGTACAGATTTATGTATGTAATTGTTTAACATGTTAGATTTTTATCTGTCAGGAAAACGCACAATCCAACGCTTGATTGGGTTCTAAAATTTTATTCAGCATAACACAATATACAATTAAATCTGCTTTGATACAGAAATAACAGCTTTGTTTGTCAGACTTGGACTCCTCCTTAGATAACCCCAGCACAACGTGCAAAGTGAAGAAACCTTCCAAACCGCTCATTTACAGATCAAAATTGCAAACTACACTCACCGACCAATTTATTAGGTACACCTTTTCAGTAGTGTTGGACCCCCTTTGGCCCTCAGAACTGCCTTTATTCTTCGCGGCACTGATTCAACAAGGCAGTGGAAACAACCCTTAAAGACTTTTGTATTATAAGCTATAGCTTCTGCCTACACGATTGTCGGTCAATATTGTTTGTATATTTTGTATCATTGTTTCTTTTGTCTGTTGGTTTTCCTTTAAAATCATCATTGCTATTGTTACCAATTTATTTCTATGAGCATTCATCTTGGAAAATTCATTGACCCAAAAAAATTACCACTATATATGTATACATGTATGCATACATACATACATACATATAGATAGATATACATATATACATATATATACACATATACATTACATTACATTCATTTCGCAGACGCTTTTATCCAAAGCGACTAACAAAAATTGTGCCTACAAAAAGATAATGGTAAAAACTACAAGTCAGGTAATAATAATAATAATAATAACTAGAAATGCATTTCCCTGCGCAAATGCTATGTGATGCATCGAAGTTATTCAACTGACCGCCTTAGCGCGCAGAACCTACCCCTGCAGCACAAGCGGA
>JAVQIZ010030937.1:0-15026 GCA_036023535.2 Galaxias brevipinnis
GAGGTGTCTGTTTGATGGCCCATGTGATGAAGGGAGCCACTGCTAGTGTTTTTTCCCTTTGGTGGAGGCTTTAGAAGTCTCAGTGCACTACATCTAAGTAAGTCCCTGTCCTTCTCTTCTGCAGTGTGGATAAACTTTTCTGCCGCGGTTGAAATAGATTTGTTGAGGAACAAAGGAAAGGGTGCGAGAGAGAGAGAGCGACAGAGAGAGAGAGAGAGAGAGATGGAGGGATGAAGACGGAGCAGAGGGAAACAAATTAGAAGTACTATAGCTGGAAGTCAGTGGTGGGAGGGGGCGCTCCCGCTTTCAGACAATGAGCGTCCACCTCCCGCATTCTCAGAGAGAGAGAGAGAGAGAGAGAGAGCGACAGAGAGAGAGAGAGAGAGATGGAGGGATGAATACGGAGCAGAGGGAAACAAATTAGAAGTACTATAGATGGAAGTCAGTGGTGGGAGGGGCCGCTCCCGCTTTCAGACAATGAGCGTCCACCTCCCGCATTCTCTCAGAGAGATAGAGAGATAGAGAGAGAGAGAGAGAGAGAGAGAGAGAGAGAGAGAGAGAGAGAGAGGTGACTTTGGGGGAGGGTTTAGTAGAGAGAGAGAGTTAGGGAAGGTGGAGTGGGAGAGGAAAGAAGAGGCATACCAGGCAGCAGGGGCAGAAGTGTGATCAGCCTGGGCGTTTAAAGGGACCCCGCCGCGGTACCTCTAGGACTGTGTTTTGACTGACTGAGCACCAGTGGAGGAGCAGCAGGGAGGGGGGCTGAAACGCAGTGGGGGCTGCCGCTGCCCGAGTTGCTGCTGGGTGTCTTTGGCAAACAGTCTAGGAGACGGACGCGCACTGGAAGCAGCACTGCTAGCTCAGAGGGGGGAGGCTGGAGGTCTAGGGTACTCCGCGTTGCTCGAGAGGCTGGCTGACCGGAGACTTTCTGGAGCTTGCTTTTGTTGCGTTGTGCGAGAGGACGGGGGTCTGCCCTGCAGCAGGATTGGGTGCCCTAGACTGAGAGTGGAGAACAGTGATAAGGATTCTATACTCGGGGCTTTGTCTTTTCTTTTGTTATCTCTCGCCTGTCTTTGTCTAATATCTCTCGTTTAACAGTTTTACAATGTTGTGACTTCCCAACCAGATAAAATGTATGTTATGCACAGTATTATTACTCGGTTGAGAACTTTGATCTCTGTCTTCTGCAGATAGTTCTTATGATTTAAAATGATTTTAATCATTTAGTTGAATGTTATATTGAATATGTGAATATATATGCATATTTGTACATGCAATATGCTGTGCGTGATCTACAGTCTGTTCCTCACATTTTCCTCCTAATGGGAAGATGTAGCTGTCGAATTAGTTTAACCGAATAAGTTTGTGTGCCAGATTTAAGTTGCTTACTTGAGTGAGAGCAGTAACCTTGTGAGAGTTTGGCAGCTAAGTCGCGTCCCCGTTGATAGAGCCAATGTGATGCCAGCCTTCTATCAGCGTAGCTAATGCTGCTGGGAGTTCACCCTTGTAGTCTGGACATGCAGTACATCGAAACATGAGCGTCTTCCTGAAGGCTCCCCATTAGCTTGTATTTTCCTCTCAGTCCCGCTGCTTCTAGCGCACTTTGTTGTTCTTGAGGGGCTGAGTTCCTGCTTGGGGAGAGCATGTGTTTGTGAGTGCTTTGCGAGATCTGCAGACTAAGGGTAAACCAGTGAATCAAAGCCAGTTTGAGTGTGAGGCTAATTATCCAGCTGCCTTCTTCTGCTACTCGTGAGAGCGTTTGTTGTGTGGGAAATAGTTTGCCCTCCCGTTGAGTGGCTTTTTCACTGCCGAGGCTCGGTTAGATGCCCCCCCACTCCCTCCCCGAGTAGTCCCTCGTTAAAATACTCTTTTGTTTGTCAGAGTAAGGCACAGAAACATTGCACATGCAGACAGGCAGAGATGTCTATTCATAAACTAGACTTCTTGTAAAGTGCTTTTTTTTTCTGGTTATGAACTATTTAGTCTGATATTTTTAGTCTGAGGTTTACTTGCTATGACTGACAAACCCAGTGGAGTGGGTAGTGGATTTTAGCTGTTTAACCAGCCAACGCTTCGGCCCACTCTCACAACACCTCCCTTTATTCCTTCAACACCCCAGAGGACAGAGGGGGTTGGCGGGGAGGAGGAGGAGGGGGTACTAGTTTGAAACCCCACCGTTTCCGTCACCGTGGTGGTTCGGCACCCCGCTGCCCTCCGGCGGGGAGCCCGAACGCCCCCGCCCCCGCCGCGGCACCCTGTCTCCCCTGCCCTCGTGGTGCCGGTGCGCTCGGCTCTGCTGGCCCAGGATGATGTGGCAATGTCACGTCTCGTCCTCCGAGTGCCGCTGCTACCGGCTCAAGGGCTTCTCCTTGCTCAAGCGCTTCCCTCTATCGGCAGGTGCGGCGGGCCGCCTGCTGGACCAGCCGGTGGGCGAGTGGCTGGAGTACGTGGGGCTGCCCCAGTACGAGAGCAAGCTGCTCCTCAACGGCTTCGACGACCTGCACTACATGGTAGGTCACTCCGTAACCCCTCCTTTTTTCTCTCCTGCTTATAGGTCACGAAAAGGCGCTTTTGTGGTTTTGTGTCGTGTCTATTTTGTTTTTTGTATTGTCTATGTCTTAGTTTTTGTCTTTGTTCTTTGTTCTACTTTTCTCTTTGTTTTTCTTTTTTTCTGCTGCAGAACTTTGTTTCTTCCTATACCTTGTGTGTTTGTTTGCATGCTTGTGTAATCAGATGTTGATGCAGCCTTCCATTTGCTGTGCGCCTGATCCCATTTGCTGCCCTAGTGAAGTCCAATTTACTGGAACCCCCCCTGAGGTCCCTCCCACGGTCATTCAATCACAGGCTTCTGATTGGTCATTCGGCAGTGACACCCTCATTCCCAGGAGTGGCGGGGATGTCTTTACCAGAGCTGTCACTCATTTTGAAGGCTTTTTGAATATTCAATCGGTGTTGAGAGCAATATTTCAGCTCTTTCCCCAGCTAAGACCTATCGACTTGTGTAGGCTCTATGTAACAAAACTCTCTTCCTAAATACTGTAATAATAATAATTCTGTAGTTATCAATCATTCTTATTTGCAATGTGGCAGGACAACTTGGTTTAGAGAACACTGTATATCTGTTGTTAAGCTTCGGCAAGCAGCAAAATGAAACATTTGTAATCCTTAAATTAACTAATTTAAATACATAAAGGCTAAAAAAACAAAGTACATTGCTCTGCTGTGGAAATAATGAACACGTAATTTCAGCTCCCTCTGCATAACATCCTAATATCATCCATGACACCTTTTGTCGTTGAGCCATCTCCTCAATAAAGAACCCCCGTAAATACTTTCCCTTCCTTAGCACTAGCCTGCCAGAGTCCTGCTACCCCAGTGTTTATGGGAGTGATGGGTCTAATATATAGTAACTAGCCACAGGGGGTCGGAGTGATTTATGTTTTACATGGAGGATGCTGGGGCTACAGGGAGTCATCTCCAGTGGCTGGGGCAGGTTTCTCCTCTGTCTATATTTATTTATTTGTTTATGACACACGAGACTAACACATGCCTTGGGCTCAAGAGTCTTACCATTTTATTACACGGATAAAACAGAAATGACTTGGACAGGGAAAAGTACAACCAAAAGGTGTGTTTGAATTTTTTTTTACCTCCAGCCACAGATGTTTTGTCTTTACTATTTCACCTACCTGGTTGGGTAGTCTGAATTGCCTTTTCCACCTACAATGGCTATAAAAGCCTGCAACTCCTGTAGCCCATTTCCCCGTGGTATTCTTTTACCTCCCATCAATGGGTCGCATGCGAGCCAGCCACTGCTTGCCAGGAATGGAGCGGTGCCTCCATCGCCAGTGGTGCGGCCGTGCTGTTACTAGGCAAACAGGGCTCCCTGAAAGCACAGCCAGAGCCTTTGTTGTTGCTGGTACCGGGGCTAGCTGTTAGCACCAGGGCTTGGTTAACGAGGATGGATGGGGCAGAGGTACGGAGGACACAGCTGGCTGCCCAGGCCCAGTGGAGCTCGAGGTGAAATGAGAGAGATACGTTGCATGTTGGGATGGTGTCTGGTCCCTAATGTCTCGTATTAGGCTACCTCCGTGTCATTCATGCACCTGGTAGCCTGTGTGTGCGCGTGTGTGCGTGCGTGCGTGCGTGTGTGTGTGCGTGCGTGTGTGAATATATTTTGCGAGGGAGTAGAACAAAGCTGCTTGTTTTAATGTCCTACACACTGTCGGTGCTGTTTGCAGGCGCTCGGTGTCCTTCACCCGTTCTGGGCGTGGGTCTGGACCGTCACTCCTTGTTCCTCTGCGTCGGGAGCTACCGTGACACCACCTTGTCCCATGTCCTGTTCCCCTCCATAACTCAAAGTCACACCAGACTGTCGATTGTATGCAGGACGTCACCAAGGATTTACGTGACAGAGAGTCGTGAATCAGAGGGTAACAAGGGTGGGTCTTTTGAAGAGCCCCCCCTTTCATAACCCCACTTTTCTCCCACTGGCTGTCCTCCAGGGCTGCATGTTCTGCTCACTGCACAACCGAAGCTATGTAAAAGATCAATTTGGTTCCTTGTTGATTGAGTGTCGTCAGCGAACGTGCCGGGTATAGATCTAGCGGGCCGGTTTGCCCAAGACACTTGCCACAGTGGGATATAGAGAGCGACTCACTCCAATTTTCTCCACTATCTTTTTTTGTCTGGTTAAATAAATCCCTTTCAATCCACCTCAGTTTTTATACCATGAGAAACGGACTGTTCCCGGTGTGGGATATTAACCTCCGCTCTCCATCTCTCGGCCTCCCTCCCGCTTTCCCATTTGCAGTCACTGTCTCATCTATTCCATCAGTGCCGGTTTCAACTCCAATCTCTCTCTTTCTCTCCTTTCCTTTGCAACTTTATTTTTTTTTTTATTACCTTATCGCTCTCTCTGCTTCAATCCTTTCCAGAGCAGCCTGGGAGGTTTGTCTACTTTATAAAACTCCATTACCCATCCTGCCTTCTCCGAAAACTGAGAGGGATTAGGACCTAGAGGCAGTGAACATAATGCAACGTCTCTGTCTGTCAAGCGCTTCAGTCAACGATGACCTTTAAATGGTCTAAATTTGTTCCTGGAAATGAGAATAGTCCTCCATCCAACCGCCGCTTAAGTGTTTTTTTTGGAGACTGTTCTCCTGATTTGGAACAAGAATGCTTTTGGTTTGCCATTTAATTTTATGAACAGATGAACTCATAAATTTTAATCCCTGGGCTTTTTGACAATCACCACAGGCTAGACATCTAGAGCAAGGACGTGCGTTGACCATTTTGTTTCCCCAAGTAAAGGAAACGCACTACCACAGATGCTCACATTGAAGTTTATTAATTCATTACACCAGTGATTAAGCTTTGAAGACAGCCATTTTCAGCTCACCAAGATTTCAGCGCTCCCCCCGTACACAATCTGATGTGCAAACCCGAGTCTGTAGTTCCTTCATCCACTGCAGCTGACATAAAATTGAACGGGGAAACTATCCTGCAATGTTTACCTCCCCTTGTACGTGACCAAAGAGCCTGGTAGTCTCCGTACCCAGAGTGTGTGTAGGGCAGCAGAGATCACTAATTACACCGTGTTGACTCTGGCAGCCTGAGCTCTCTCTCTCTCTCCCTCCCCAAAGCCCCCTCGGCCCTGCTCCACGCCCAGGATCGATAACAACCGCTGATTGTATGGAAGCGGAGTGAAAGGAGCCTTTTTAGAAACAAATGAGATGCTTTGCCATCGACCACCGGCAGCCAGCGACTCGGAAATTAGACTCTCTGTTCTAACACCCGTCTCTAGTCTTACTTGCGAGAGGGTCATGCTTGTTACACCCAAACGTCGACTTCTCCTTCCTCTGTGTGTGTGTGTGTCTGTGAGTGTGTGCGTGTGTGTGTGTGTGTGCTTGCGTGTCCGCGTGAAACGGGGGTCCAGTGGGCACGGTATTGCTAGCAGCGGCCGTTTGTTTGAAAACTAGGTCTAGACAAAAGCGTTCCTTTGCATTCACCACGGCTCCCATCTGTGACGCATCACAGACAGCGCGGCTCGTGTTCATCAAGGCGTCGGTCGGGGAGGGAAATGTATTTCCTTGAAGTCTGGGGGCAGTGTAAGTCAGCGAACACACGAGCCATCGGCAAGGGAAGAAAAGAAGGGCCTCGTAATCAAAACGGCACCGAGACGGAGAAGGACCACACACACACACACACACACACACACACACACACACACACACAGCATCAGAGGATTAGACATCCTCCGTAACGATGCCAGTCTCTGTCAGTCTTCCCCATCATCCTCTGTGAGCATGGCAATCCATATCATCCTCTGTGAAGATGCCATGCTCTCAGTCTTCCATTATCTTTCTTCTCCTTTCATCTCTGTCTATCCTTCTTTTATCTCTTGCTCCCACACTCTCTCTCTCTCTCTCTCACAAATTTTCGTGCTCGTTTTCCTATCTGTTTTTGCCCTCCCTTTTTCCCCTGTTCTTTGTCACGTTCTCTCTTTCTCTCTTGACGATATGGTAATTACAGGAGGTGTACACACTCCACTTGAATGGACACTGTTGATAGCGCTTTCAATGGTTTCACTCGTCCAGATGTTCCGGGCCGATGTTGTTGCCTCGACACACATACATCATAGGTGGAGAAGGTGACAGCCAATTAGCTCTCTATGATCTAGTGCTCAATATTCCTAGCATCCTGCCCTCACTATATCTAACGTACAGTCATGAAGTGTAGCTGTTGGACTAATCCTATAGACAAACTAGTCTGGAGTAGTCTGGGGCTGTTAAAGACAGCAAAGTAAGTGTCTGAAACCATGAAAGTCTTTTGGTCTACTCTCTGGAGAGGCCAAGGAGAGAGAGATAGAGAGAGACAGCAGCAGCCCTGTCCTAATGGGAGACCAGTGGTAGAAGACAGCAAAGATGGATGAGTGTGCACATGAAGGCACAACCCCCCCTCCCATAGGTCAGAGCAACACACACTCACACACACACACTCTCACACACACACACACACACACACACACACTGTTAGATGCTTGCTGCCCTTCAGACCTTTTTTTGCTGACGTCAGCTCTTCTCGTCTTCTAATGCGCTCCCATAGTATTTACTGATCGGTCTGCCCAGGGGACAAGCAAAGACCGGAGTGGCATTAGCCAAAGTGCATTAAAGAGATTTCCCCGCGGAGCCGCCGACTTCTCGGCCTGTGTTGTTCGGGGCCCACTGCTCGTCTTGAGCGTTCACCGTGTTTGCAGGCACTTCCTGGTTAGATGAATGGTTCTGTTTCCGGGAAGGTGGCGCCTTAATGAGAGAGAGTCAACCGGCGAGTTGTGTGTACCAAAAATCTGTTTCTGGAGACATGGCAGCCACTTAAGGGACAGATAAAGTCTCACTGAAGTGCCATGCATTATGTACACTCTTACGCGTTTGTGTGCACACACACACACACAGACAGATACTCAAATAAGTTTGAGCCTAAGGTGATTTTCTCATTAGAAAAGAGATTGGCCTAAATGATGCAAGAGCCGGAGTCACTGGTTACAGTTTGTTCTAGTGCCGCTCAGTTCGTTGAGGTTGGTCGGGGACCTGTTGCTCTGTTAATGAGTCCTGCCGACGACCGATCAAAGCCGGCCTGCCCAATTTAGTTTACAGAGTTCAGCACACAAAGACATCGATCAGTCGGTCCTCAAGTGAGTCATCAGTGCAACGACCCAGACTGTATCCCGCGGTGTCCTTATTACGTTGGCTCCTCGGCCAGCTCTTCCTCGTCATCGACAGGAGAAGACACATCAAGGAGACGGTCCACAGAGCAGTAGTGCCGTTGGCTGTGGATAGAGCCCGTCCAGGGACCAGGAGGTAACGGAGATGTCCCCTGATGTTGTTACTAAGGAAAACACTTGGGTTGCCAGGGCTCTCCCATGGATGTGACTTGTGATCATTTCATGTCCTGATATTACCTTGAGCTCCTCCTACTGTTTCTTGCTCGTTCTTCCCTAGTCTCTCTCTGTATCGCTCCCTCTCTCTTTCTCTTTTTTCTCTGTCTCTCTCTCTCTCTCTCTCTCTCTCTCTCTTTCACTTTAGCCTAACACTATAGAAAAACGCTTCAGTGGTGATCTTAAACACATCGCTCTGTATATCTATGTAACTTGAGCTGACGGGTAAAGATTGCCTGAGAAACTCTTTGTCTTGCCGTCCCAGGACACACACACACACACACACACACACACACACACACACTGACGTGAGCACTGCGGCTTCCCTCCTTGTCTTCTACTCCGGTCTCCACTGGCCTTGCATGAAAAGCAGGCTGTCAGCGACATCCCTGTCTTCTCTTTATCCCCTTGACACCGCCGCCGCCGTGTGTGTGTGTGTGCGTGTGCGTGCGTGCGTGTGTGTATGTGTGTAAGCGTGATAGGATTAACTCAGGGCTGGTATTGAACAGTCAGCTGCAGGGGGCAATGAAGCCTCACAAGGTTGGCCTGAGACAGCACCTCCCACAGAGAGAGAGAGTCACAGCCCCCAGCCACTCTCCCCTTGTTAAGCAGTAGGGCTTATTAATCCAATTCAAAACATAGTGTCACAGCCCCTTGTTAAGCAGTAGGGCTTATTAATTCAATTCAAAACATAGTGTCACAGTCCCTTGTTAAGCAGTAGGGCTTATTAATCCAATTCAAAACATAGAGTCACAGCCCCTTGTAAAGCAGGAGGGCGTATTAATCTAATTCAAACCATAGAGTCAGTCCCTCTCCCCTTGTTCAGCAATAGGGCTTATCTAATTCAAACCATATAATCTAATTCAAACCATAGAATCACAGCCTCTCTCCTCTTGTTAAGCGGCAAGGCAAATCTAATTAAAACCACTGAGTCACTGCATACTACACTGGAAGAATGGTTCCACAAAAGAGTATTCTGGGCTGTTTAGAGTTGTTGACTGTGTAGGGTTGTACACTGCTTTGGGTTGTACACTGTAAGGGTTGTTGGTTGTTTGGCCTTTTTAATTGCTATGTGTTGGGCCATGTGATTTCACCAATTGGATCGCCTTGTGATGAATAGTTACGAGAGACAGTGGGAGGGTTTTCGTGCTTTAGCCTTCATTACAGCACTGGCCCCTCCCCCCTACTCTGTCTCTCTTCCATTGATCCATTGATCCGTCTGCCATGGCCCACAGCCATGCAGGTGAAACCATGTTTGACTGGAGAGGGGATTTTTGTTGACCTTCAGTCCTCGAGCTAGCTCTCTGCCCCTCCTCCTCCTCCGTCCTCCTATGCTCTGAAATCGTTTTTAGAAGAGCTTATTGACCGATGGTCCCCTTCGATGCTGTAGCGAGTTGGTTAGCTGAGAGGGACAACTCTGAGCTTCTCCTCACTCAGGAGAAATGGGCGCTTTTCTGTGGAGGCAGCAGCAGGAGAGATTGATGAACTAGCGAAGCAGGGTGCACTTTTTCTCACAGGCTAAATCTAATCTTCAGTAGATCCCTCTGTCAGCCACTTGACATTAAAAAGCAAACCACAGCTTTTCTAGATTTCATCACGCGACCAGCTGATGGATGTAAGATATCACACATGGCCCACATATGAGTGACCCTGTGTGTGTGTGTGTGTGTGTGTGTGTTTGTGTGTGTGTGTGTGTGTGTATGTTTGTGTTGCAGGGTAGCAATGTGATGGAGGAGCAAGACCTCCGGGAGATTGGGATCGCCGACCCCAGCCACCGGAGGAAGATCCTACATGCAGCTCGATCCTTACCGAAGGTGAGACATTTCCTGTTCCCTCGGCTCAGACAGGCTCTTCCCTTGATCAATGAGACAGTCTGACTTTACAACAGTGAACCTCCCAGTGAGGCCTCTCCAGAGACGAACGCTGCTTTACTGTAGAAGTAGGTCTGGGTCAGTGAGTGACACCAGAGGGTAGTGGTAGCGCAGTGTTTAGGACCTGCTACCTGGTGACCAAAAGGTATTGAATTGAAATCCCACCAGGGAACACCACCACTAAATAACGTGCCCTTGAGCAAGGCACTTGAGGTGCTCCAAGTGGGGACTGTCCCTGTAATCTCATTGCATTGGATAAAGAGTGTGCTAAAAGACGTAACTGTGAACAAATGTGACTCTGTCTCCCCCTGCAGGTGAAGGCGCTGGGCTGTGACGGCAGCAGCTCCCTCTCCTCCTGGCTGGACATCCTGGGCCTGCAGGAGTACCTGCACAACTTCCTGTCCAGCGGCTACCGCAGCCTGGACTGTGTGAAGAACCTGTGGGAGCTGGAGATTGTCAATGTGAGTCCTCTGGCAGTCTGTGCTTGCGTGTGTGTGTGTGTGTGTGTGGTCGAGGAAAGCAGTTGCCATGAATGTTTCGACTAGAGGGCTTAACTTAATCCACTGGTTGAGGATACTGACGTGTTGTTTTTTCTTGCTATCGTCCGCCCTCACAGGTGTTGAAGATCACGCTGTTGGGTCACAGGAAACGAATCATTGCCTCGCTAGCGGAGCGACCGTACGAGGAGCCGCCGGTCAAACCTCCTCGTCTGTCTCAGATCAGGGTGAGAGCACTGCTAAGCCCTACTTGATTATCATACGCACACACACACGCACACACACACACACACACACTTCGAAAATGTATAGACTATTTACTTTTTTGACAAAATCTCACCTAATAAAAGGGCACATCCAAGCTACTAATCATTTGCGTGCCTGTGTGTTTGTGTGTAGTGCCAAGACCTTCCAGGCTCCCAGACGTCCTCTCCTCTGAGTCACATGGACTCGTACTCCGGCCGCTCCATGGACCCACTGCTGCCCCTGGGGGAGCCCGGCCGCTGGAAGGGGGCCGAGCCCGACCACGATCCCCCCCAAAGGGGCCGCAGCGAACGCCTCAAATCACACGTAAGTGCCCAAATTTGTCATAGTATAGCATGTTACACTGAAATAAATGCTAAATATATGCTAATTCTGACATGTGCGCCCACTGTGTGTGTACGTCTACACTGTGTGTGTGTGTGTGTGTGTGTGTGTGTGTGTGTGTGTGTCCACTTGCTCCCCGACAGGAAAGGCACGAGGAACGTCAGCAGAGAGAGCCCCGTCTAACCCTGCGACCCCCCAGCCTGGCGGCCCCGTACGCCCCCGTCCAGAACTGGCACCACCAGCCCGAGAAGCTCATCTTCGAGTCCTGTGGCTACGAAGCCAATGTAAGCCTTCTGTGCTGATCTCAAAATCTCTCCCTGGATAATGCAGAAAATATTACATGTTTTATTGTGCTTACGTTTCTTTTTTTCTCTCTCTACTTTTTTTAGTATCTGGGGTCTATGCTTATCAAAGATCTGCGAGGGACAGAATCCACCCAAGATGCTTGTGCCAAAATGAGGGTTGGCAACAGTGCTATTTAATCTATTGATTAAACTTGCCAGTCCAGGACATAAAATATTGTTCATCCATTAGTTTGTAATTGGTACAGTGTTTAGTCTTCTAATCCTTCTGTATTGTTATTATGTGTTCTTATTGCATTTTTAGAGATGGAGACTCTTGTCTGAAACCTTTTTCTGTTTCTGTGTTTCAGAGGTCAACGGAACAGATGAGGAAAGTGCCCACAATTGTCCTCTCCATTACCTACAAAGGTGTCAAGTTCATCGACGCGGCCAATAAGGTACGCCCCCGATTTTCCAAGCCACTCTATGGTTGGTTGATGATGAACGGTGTCAGTAGAGCAACATGGGCAGTTAATTTGTCTAGCACTGGGTCTCAAAGTTCCATCTCGTTCCACAAGGTCCAATCAAGGCTCTGTGTAGGGTGTCATGTGACGTTGTTAGGTTGTGTTCCCCTATTATGGCCACAGACAGGAAGTCTAGACCACTGCTGCCCCAAGATCACATAACACCCATCACATTGATCCAGTCCCGCTCCTGTCCATCTGCACACAGTGTAAATGTCTGCCTCTTTGGTTTCTTCTTCCTGTCCTTGTCTTGACTCCCTCTTTGTCTTCCTCTTTGGCTGCCCTCTCCGCAGAACATCATCGCGGAGCACGAGATCCGGAACATCTCGTGCGCTGCCCAGGACCCCGAGGACCTGTGCACGTTCGCCTACATCACCAAGGACCTGCAGACCAGCCACCATTACTGCCACGTGTTCAGCACTGTCGACGTGGTGAGGAAACCAACGCAGGAAGCACTAACGCAAGCCTCAACTATCCACTCCCAGCAACAGACAAGTAGTAAAGAGTAGACATTGTTGGCCAGTTTTGTTTTCATATCGAAGCGATCATGCTCTGAGAATCATTTTAAAAAACTCGGCCTCTCCCAAAATCTTAACTGGATTTGAGGGAAATCATATTCAGTGGAATAGGCATCGCTGAAAGAGCCTATCCTGTGAAGTTTAAAGTCTGAGAAGCCACCAGTCTGTCCTCAAGTGTCCCCTTCCCAGATGGTGTGTGAGGAGGACAGAGAGTCGACCGCTCCATAACTGCCGTCACGGTGTATCTCTTCAGCGCCTCTTATCGCTGCCGCTTTATTGCCCTCACTGTAGACGGTGGCACCGCCTGTAATAACTAGACCGTGGCTCCATAAGAGACCCGGTCCCTCCCCCTGTGAGGACCCATGATTGGCCCGCTAAACGTCCTCCATCCAGAGGTCACTCCAGTCGACTGCAGCAGGCTGCCGAGATAGGCCCCCGCCCCAGCCCTCCAACACTCTGGGAGCGGGCTTAAGCGTTATCGGCCTCCCTGCGTCGTTCCTCCTCCGTGAGGTCAGCGCCCGTGCAGCAGGCAGGCTGATAGCATCTGAGGTGAAGGAGGATAATAGCCTCCGCTCCCACCCCAGACGCAGTCTCGTTCTTGTTCCTCACGTTATCGAGTTGCTGTTGCTATTGCGTTATCGTGCTCCGCCAGACACCACACACAGTCACATTGAGTGTGGCTCACATTCAATGGCTTCAGATAGAGAAAAAAAGGCAATGGAGAATAACGACTAGTGCTGGAAAAATGTTTTTGTTGGTGGTTTTTCATCAATAAGGTGCTCTTGTTCGGGGATACCTAGGGGTTGTGGAGCCTGCAAAGTTTGTCTTGGTTGTTCCCTGATTGAATTGTGTGTTTGTGTCTGTTTTTAAATGAGTTTGCCTCGCTTCACTCTATGTGGGGGTCCTGCCTTTCGAGTCCTGTTGTGTTCGAGAGAAGGGACAGACTGAGAACTATTCATCACGGTGGTGCTAGACTATCTTAAGAAAGCCATTTTAAAAAAAAAAAAGTTCACAGAGATTTTCGTCCCTTATCTTTGCAAAACAAATCAAGGACCAATTTTCCCGTCTTTCAAGCCAAACAAAAAACACGCGCGGTCGCAATGCCAAGTAGTTTTGTTTTTGTCTTGCCTCCGCTTCCCCAAATGAATGTTCACCTTCACCTGCCCCTGCACACTTTCGTAGAGGCTGACCAAAGAACAAAGTTATAATTGGATACGTCTGCAGCCTCGTTAAGGTATGGTCTCGTAGCAGGTGTGAGCAGTCAAGGGACACTGGCGAACAGCTTGCTGCCTTCCCACTGTGCCTCGGCAGCTGACAGCTCCCTCAGTGATTTGGATGGTAGTTATGAGATGCACGAGTAAATAGGGAAAACTTTGTTTCGATGCCTTTTGTGTACCCCCCCCCCCCCTTTATCTTGTAGCTGCTATCGTTTCCATTGTTTGTCGTATGTGTTGACCTACTGGCTTCATGGGCAAGCAATAGGGAAGACTTTGTTTCGATGCCCTTTTCTTAGCTTTTTTACCTTTTGTCTTACTTGTAGCTTGCCATCGTTTCCATTGTCTGTAGTTTGTGGTCTGACTGCAAAGAGCTGGCTATTGAACAACATCTCTCAGCATGCTTAATTGTCCTGCTGACTTGCTGGGAGGAAGGAGGCTGACCGCATTCAAGCTGTTTTGTATAGAGAAATCCTTTGTGGCGTAACCTCTGTGTATTGTGTTTATGGATAATACAGACTGCACTGCTAATCCTATTCCTTGCAGTTGCTACGATTTTGACTCCCAAGATATTGATGTTGACACTCTGAAAGGGAATATTATTATTCATTCTCTAAGGAATACTCCTGAATTATCCATCTGTCTAAAACATCTCATATTCAGCTGCACTGATGCATGTCCCGTTTCATATGAGAGATGACAGGCAGGACGAGAATACTGATCAAAGAGTCTTTGTTGTCTATTGTTTCTCTGTCCGTCTCCTTTGAAGAACTTGACCTATGAGATCATACTAACGCTGGGGCAGGCCTTTGAAGTAGCCTATCAGCTGGCTCTCCAGGCTCAGAGGACCAAACAGCACCAAGGGCTGACCCAGGGCGGGGTCGGAGGGTCAGAGGTCATTGAAACCAAGTCCAGCAGGCCTGTACCCAAACCAAGAGGAAGCGTGCGAAAACCCGGGGTGAGTTGGTTTGCGTCACCCGCGTTATGCACACGCAAGCCCGCGAGGACACACACACACACACACACACACACACACAAACAATCTCTCAATCAATCCATTTCTCTCGCAAACCAATTATAAATATATAAACAATTATTAAGCAATTTCTGACTTCACGGTAATGCAATAGACAAAGCCCCCTTTTTAGACTGGCCCCGGCAGCCCTACTCATCATTCTGAATACAATGTGCAAATGAGCCTCTGGCTATCAGTGTTAAACTTTTAGGAGATGAACTGCAACTGAATATTAATATGATTATTATACCACGGGTATCATGCCTACAGCTACTACCCAGTGGGCTTAGCAGAGTCTGAGTCTCTTGACGTTCACTCCAAGCATCTGTCTGTCTGTCTGTCTGTCTGTCGCTGCTCTCTTTAGGGTTTTCTGTGGGGCTGAATTCTCTTTCTCGTTTCTTCCAACTTTTTTTTGCCACATCCCTGTTATCAATTGTTCCCTGTCAATCTTTCCCCCCCTGTATGTACCCCCCCCCCCACACACACACACACACACACACACTTTATTCTGTCGCTCGCTGCCTCTCCCAAAACAATTCCATTCTATTAATGTCTGTCTGTCTGTCTGTCGGTCTCTCTCTCTGC
>JAVQIZ010030958.1:0-19638 GCA_036023535.2 Galaxias brevipinnis
TTCTGCATTATTTTACCCTAAGGGCAAAGTTTGATTTCTTCCATATTACAGCACTTTAACTGTGTATTTTGTGAGAGAGAGCAATAGCTCTCCCAAGAGTTAAACAGGCAAACTGTACACAGAGAGAGAGATAAGGGTTTGGCTGGTATTTGCCAAAAACATGAGGGCACTCACTAAACAACGAGGCATGACTCCTTTAACGGATAAAACAACCCCTATCAGTCTGTTTAAATGGATGTTTGATTTGACATCAAGATGTCTACGTTTATCTTTTCCTTTTTGCTCATGGTGACATCGCCGCACGTGACCGCCACATTGATGACTGGCTATAGTGGGATAACCCATACATCTCTACTGGGACGGAAGTTAATAACAAAAAGACAATGTAAGAGAAGTCATTAGGGAGCTTGCACATATGTTCACTTTATATGTTGACTATAAACAAACTAATTAGAGTTACTTTGCCTTCAACGGAACGATCTACGCTGCAGTTTGTTGGTGTTTAGTTTGCTTGATTTAAATTCCACAACACACATAGATATAATCCACACATTCAAGTAATTTAAGAACATAGCCTTTTGCATTGGTTCCAGGAAATAGTACAATTGTGGCAGAACAATTATGAGTTTATATTACATGGAATGACCTAAAACAAATATGATCAGTCATCTCCCTCACAGACAGGTGCCATAATTAACCCTGGCTGCACATCACACTGAAAAACCCCAGTATCATTTGTTTCTGTAACAATGCTTGACTTGTAGGTATGTGGTTATGAGCCACACAGACGTGTCCGCCCGCAAAACTATCAGTGTTCCCCATCTCATACCGAAAACTGCCCTCCCTCGCTTAACACATACCCTTATTCTCTCTGGTACTCTATGTGATTTCATTAAGGTGTTTAAATGACGGTATCATGAACAACAGTTAGTGGAATGTTACCTCAACAGGGCTCCATAGGCTTATGACCTCAGTGGCAGCCATGGAATGCTGTCTGTGCACTAGCCTCTATTTTGATATCACTCTAGACTTACCGTGTGTTAGCATCTGCTCCCCACTCAATCACAAAGCCTCTGGTAGGCGTGTTGTTGTTCTTCATATTACATTAGGTGGTGGCGCCGCTTCACCAAGCCTACAGGTAAAGCAGACGGCTTTAGCTCACGGACTCTTGCTCCTTGTTTGATTCGGCCCGTTTGTGCTGTGTCCTGTGACATGTTGGAGAAAATAGGTTGGTTGGGATGACATTTTCAAAATGTTATGCTGGCATTACTTACCAACAACCCCCCAAATGGCATATTAATTAACAAGGTCCGATTATAATGTGTGTTTGAAGTTGTTAGAGCTTTTTTTTTATTAAATGAGAGACATCTATAACACGTACATACAACCAGGTATATGACGTTATAGATGCATAGATTGGCTCTTTTAATAGTATCTGTCAAGTGGCTACAATGTCAAATCTGAACGTTGGACAAGAGTAGGTTTTGTCAAACAACAACGGGCAGAGTCGTTCTGTGAGAGTTGCGCCAGATAGACAGAGAACAGTTGATAGATACACAGGATTAATTTTAATCCCCTGGTGAGAAGTGAGGAGTCTGTCTGTCTAATCTTGGAATCTTGGATACTTATCAAAAACGGCTCTCTATCTCTCTCCCAAAAACACGCACACGCACACACACAGGGTTTGGGTCTCTACATACTTAGGGAGGCTATGTTTAGAGTAACACAACTTAAGAGCGATCTGAGGTCTGATTGGGTTCAGATTGCTGAAACCCTTTATCTAGAGGTTAGAGAACTCCAATGAGCACCAGTGACCTGTCTTCAGCGAGGTTCACATTGTCCAAAACTCTTCCCATCCTTTTTTGCCCCTTTTTCTTTTTTTCTTTGAACTTACTTTGATAGCAATATTCTATTAAGACATGCAACCCGAGGCTAATAATTGTTATTGACCTTATTTCTGAATCTTTGCCTCAGGAAAGTCAGCCTGTGGAACAGGATATGTTACGCTATAACTCCCATGTCATGGAGCCTTTTCAGAAAAGTAACTTTAAAGTAAACTTTTCAAACACTCCTGTTTACCCTCCCAACCAATGTAACTTTAAGCGTCTTTGGGGATCAGAAAAGCGCCATATATGTAAAATGAATTGTTAACTTATATTTTTAATAATTCACCAGATTGATTGTGCTTGTGTCAGGTCGTTCATGATAGAAAAACTACAGCATGTTGCCTACTGTATGCTGGCCTACCATTGAATACAGTTGAATCGTTTCCTCTTTCACCTGTTTGTATGTTTTCCGTCCACAGCAAAACTCACCTATGTGCAGATATAGCACATACACTGGCCTTTGTTTTTGCAGGTGCAAAATGAGATTGACGTGCCACTGACTCTGCACCATGCTTGGATGAACTACAAAAGAGTTTTGTTATCCAGACAACCAGAGCAGACTGTCTTGTTGAAGGGTTGCACCATTCACTTATTTCTGGGGGTGGATTCAAGGGACGAACTTGCTTTTTAAGGCGGTTGTCAATTCCAGACTGTAACAGCACATTACTAATGCATCATTCACAACAGCAGAGATAGAAGTGTGAAAATACACAATACATTTAAAACAGTGCAAGGACCCTTTTTTTTTTACCATGGTAAGAGATAGATTCAAAATGTACATTTTAAGAAAGATTTTCAATCAATCATTTCTCGTAACCCCCCCCCCACACACACACACACAAATAATTGAAAGTTCTATATTTTAAGATCTCCTAATTACAAAAGGCCTTAGGACTGAAGTGGACTGTCTATCAACAAAGTCGTGAAAACACATTTTGACTCACACACTCCTGTCCCCTCAGGAATCCAGAGGCCAGAAGGCCTAAGGAGAGAAAGCAGATAGCATCTGTTTTGACGGCACATTAGACACCTGACAGTATCTCTCTCTCACCGTGCCTTCGCGGCCACCACCACCACCCCACGCAATGCTAAAAGAACATGCCCCATCAGATAAATGAGACTTGACTGGCACAAGCAGAAGGTTAGAACTATTAGTGTTGCACTTGCCATTGTGACGCCTCCACTTCCAGAAGGCGGAGAGGGGGACGTGCTTCATTGATTCACAAAAGTGCATCAAGCTCTTCTTTTTGATGTTTTTTTTTCTCCTTTTGTGGCTGTCAGTCTGCAGGCTGGTGGAGACTGAGGGGAGTGCCCTGGAAGACTCTCTCTTAACTGGACTAACCTGAACTAGCTGGCTCTCCTAAGTAAATGATGGTTAGCTGCTGTTGGTAGGGATTGTATCATCGAATAAATTGCTGCATATTTATAACAGGCTAGAGAATGGGGTGTGAGATTATTCATTATTAAGAGGTATTAAAAATTCTACAAAACTCTCACAAGACAAAACTTGAACTTGACAAAACTAGAAATCTATTAGGGCAGGGAATGTTTGAATGGGTTAGAATTGAATGTGAGGTGATGATTGGATGAATATGTATGTCAGGATATGATCATAGTTTACCTCACTGGATTTCTATGGACATGTCTGGCTCATTTGGTTTCTGTTGTGTTAGCTGAGTTTGCTCAGTGCCCAACTTCTAAACCCAGACAGTATCGTCTCCCAAATCTGATTGGCCCTTAAGATTCAGCGAGCAGTGTGGTCGCAGAGCCATCATCCTCCTCTTCATGCTTGGAATAACACACTGTTCTCCCTCTTTGCAGATGAGGGGAAAAACCAAACCCAGCTACAAAGACAGCCTTTGTCGGTGCTCCAATATGCTGTGACTGGATCACAAATTTGCTGTAGCTGATAAGACGATTTTAAATAGCCCATATATGCTTGCACAAGGGGAGATTCATAAACTTCACTGAGTAGATGGGACTGCTGTAACTGGATCCCTTATGTTACGGTACCAGCAGCTTCGCTCCTTTCTTCTCATCAGCAGATATACCTTGTGCATCCGACTCATCAGATGGTGGCCTGTGATTAGACCTTGATGGGCTTTCGGTGCACGTTTAAAAAAGCAAGTGTGTGTGTGTGTGTGTGTGTGTGTGTGTGTGTGTGTGTGGGAGAAAAGAGGGAAGCACAGATACACACAAACAAATAGAGGAAAAGAGGGAGTGATTTGTAGACAGACGAACATACAATACTGACATACATACTGACAGACATATGCAGACAGAGCAAGAGGGACAGCTGTCTGTAATCTCGGCTGCTATCTCCTAGATGAGCAACACACAAAATGGAGGGACAGTTTACTGCAGATAGCGAGTGATTAGAAGGAGGGGCAGCAGGCGTCAGGCAGCGACGTGGGCACTGAGGCCTCTTCATTGTCAGCCAAAGATAAACAACCATGACCCTGTAGGGGAAAACATCAACAACAACACAAAGAGAACAACAGTGCCACACAGAAGTGTACGTGCTCTGGCACAGGTATTACTTTTAACTACCACAAATGGTGCAGCTGAATACCCGAGACACTGCAGGCAATCTAGATCAAACTCAACTAAAGCTTCCTGTGTCTAGGGGCTAAATACACGTGTGTGTGAGGAAGGGTCAGCGTTGTGGTCGATGACTTCATATACAGAAGATAAGGTAATGAAAGAAGTCAGTCTTTTGCTGGTTTAGAGGAAATTGAAATATGGTATGAATGATTAACAAACACATCTCGTTCGTTACTAATTAACCCAACATATCTCCAAAAGATTAGATAAGTGCTAGTGATATGTGTGATCATCGTTCATCATTTCATCTTTAATACTATAGTGGGTGTTAATTCTCCATAGAAGATAATGCACTTGAAGGGTCAAGGATTACTGTTTTGACCCATCTTATTACCTGATTTATTCAACACTGCCACGTCACTACGTCTTACGTAGTTGTATTGTAGCGCCCTCTGTTGACCAGGGAGGCAAACAGGAATACTCTATTTAATTAGAGCAAGGAACGCTGTTAACATCTCTGTTGCCACGGCCAACTCTAAATCCTTGCAGTAGACACTGTCCGTGTGCAGAGCAGATAAAGATATGCACAATACATCGGTATCTATTGAAAGTCTTGTATGAAGAAATCCATAAAAAAATCGTTGTATGACAACATTCTAATGTGTGCAGTTGTTGTGAAGACAAGGTTCCCAAACTCTATAGTAGGTTTGAATCGATATTTCATAAGTGTGTTGATTATTTATTTCTACCCCTATATTTTAATGTAAGCCTACAGTCAGTGCTCTAAAACCTCAATAAATTAAGAAACTTGTATACAAATTATATTTGGCTAAACTTAGCATTATTGGAAGTGTTTCTATCTACTAACTTGGTCTTGCATGAAACTTCTGAAAGAAAAATTAGTCAGAAATGGTTTGAAATTATTTTGTCTTAAGGATGTACCTACCGCATGTATAAATGTATTCTTACTGTTTGATGTATGTCTTCTAAATAACCTTATATAGCACTTCACACTTGACAATGTACTGCATTTCGCTAGATCAAACCGGTGAAAAGCCCAAGTCAAACTAACACCATGTTAATCACTTTTTATTTCAGCTCCAGTGTTCCATACTGTAGTAGCATTACCACAATCATTGGACATCTGCATGGTTTTAATTCCTCCATAGAACATTATTGTACTGTAGATGGCACTCTAAATTTTTTAAATCATCCCATTTCCCCAATAATGACACTGTACGCAAAAGGCCAATTATTTACATCGCTAACATCCCTGGTAAAGTATGCCAGTTCTTAAATCTTCCATAAATATAAACAGTCTCTCTGAGCCATAGGGCACGTATTTATATATCACATTATGAAGCTATCTCAAGTTACAACTGACATGAGGTAAATATAAACACATTTTACTCTTACTGCTTGATTCAGAGACCAAACATAAAATAGAACGAGTTACTCTACTTTCATATATTTTGTAAAGAACAAGCAATGGTATGAGGATACATGATCTAGATGCTGACTATTAACAAGTCATTCCTAGTCTGATTCTGAATCAATCAATGCCAGATATCTAAACAATATATTCAAATAATGAAAAATATGGTATAGCCTTAGTGTCCCCTTCCAACCAAACAGATCAATGAATCAAGTTATGACAATTCTTTTGGTGTCATAAAACTAACAGATAATCTCACGGTACAAAGGAAATTGACCAGCTCCATAGAAACACAAAAACGCAAGTCATTTACTGTACTCGTTGTAACTGTTTGCTTTAAGTTGAATACTAAAAAAGGTGGTCTATGACATTTTGGTAAAGTATTCTTTTATCAGCTAGGTATGTTAACTTCCATGTGCTGTAGCACATTGACATACAGATTAAAATTGTAAATAAATAAAAAACATTGTGTAGTCTCATTTCCCCCTTCACAAGTACTGCAACCTCCTTTGTAAGACCACCATTCGTTTTTCTTGTTCCCACAACAGAGTCAAACTTAATCAAATTAATCACACTTTCAGAAAAATGTATTTTGAGATGATAATTTCTAGACTACCCCTCCAAACAATACTGAGGAGGAAGCACGGTGAACATTAGAGGGGGGGGGAAGCTAAATGAAAAGCGTTACAAAAAGTAAACACAAACTTGTTTTATATGGGAAGTCATTCATTATTCATCTCTTTGGGACGTTGTTGTTGATTTTTTTATGACAAAAACAACTCAGCCAAATCAATCGTAACCTATCCATCAAGGGTTTCGCGTGAACCCTAAATCTCTCAACATTACTTCACTGGGAGAAAGCTTTTAATTAAAGACAAGTGATTCATGCAGCTTTGTTGATTATTGCAATATGTGAAGGAATGCCTGAGAATGACTGAAAAGAGAGTGGTCAGCCAAGATTCTAGGAAGAGAACATTAAGGGCGAAGAGATTGTGTGACCGAAATTGGACCCAAAAAAAAATAACCCTAAGCTTCAACCAGCTGATTTTGTCAGCTTTTAGTCTCGGTCAGATGGTCAGCATTCATGAGCACGGGCCAAGAAGTTAATTTGAAACCTTTTTCAGCAACGTAAAACGTGTGTTACCCTGGAGTGTCAGAAAGCCAGTGTCTGTAAAATGGAGATGATGCTATTTGTTAGTCACACCTAAAATAATAGTGCCTAATACAAGAATAGTAATAATAATGTTTGATGACGTAATTTTAACTGTAATTCTGACTGACATGCCCAGCATCACTTGTAAACATGTTACAGCTTTCAGCAAGGCCCCTGTACGCAAATCTAAACTTTGCTCTTTAATATCAACATTGAAAGCATCAAGCAATATGTTACAATCCACAGCATTCCCTAATGCATATAATAGGCAAAGCAGTTCACTCCTAAGCTTAACATTGATATCACAGATATGTCAGAAGGCCATTGAACGAAGACATTGACCTCCAAAGTGTGATCCTTCTTTAAGCCTGCATAATGGTGTCAATGAAGACCTCGTTTATATAAACAAACAAAAACAACGTTTACTGTATAAAAGTTACATTATTTCAGCAACATAGGTAAGATTTCCTTTTTTGTAATATTAAGCTAACAATAACTTTTATTTGTGCGTGATTCAGTATTGTGTGCTAAAAACAAGGCAAAGGTTGGACCGCTATGGTCATCATCTTAAATACAGAGTGGAACAGGAGTCCTGTTAGAGACAAGACCGCAAGGGAAATGGTTCTATACATTTCAGAGCATTGGGGGGAAAAAACCCTAAAAGAAACTGTGCGTTTGATATATACACTTGATGGAACAGGACAGGCGGGGTGGGATTATCTGTGAAGCCTCAAAATCAATAACAACATCCTATTTGGTTTGGCTCTGATGCGAGTAGTTTAGCTTAATTTAACTTCAGCAGGAAACACCCTTCGTCCTTGCATTTCTTGAAGGAGACCGTAACACATAGTAGTGCATGTGTCAACGCCTATGACAAAAAGTCGCTCTTTTGAAACACGACGAGGACCATGAATGACCCAGCTTTTGTCCTTTCTATTGAGGACCAAAAAGAGTGGAAGCTGAGACACCCTTCAGTTTTTCAGAGGCAATTTTGACAGCGCAACCGCTCTGCGTTTACTTTGCACAGCGACATAGGGACTAAGGAATGCGTTCAAACGATCCTTTATAAATACACGAGGAAATAAAACAAAAGCAAACAGAAGTGTTTTCTTAGGTTTCGATAAAAATGCAAGACTTGGAATGCAGATCAAATAAATAACATGCTCCCATATCAGAAGCATATACTTTTTTTGTTGTTGATGAAGCCAAACCTAATTATTGGATAGTCACCATTCACAAAAAGGCTTAAGGAGTGGAGTGTGCATAATTAATAGGTGATGACTATCAAGACAAATAAAAAGATAGATAATCATACAAAAAAGCCCTTTTCTAGTGTCTGTTTTCCCACAATATAGTAATCTCTATGGTACTACCCGTTCCTGTAACAGCCTCTAGTCTCTCCTCTTCTACTGAGTTGCGTAGCCGAGTGAAAACAACATATGTGGTGGGTGAGGAAGTACTAAGTAGTGGAACTAAGGACTGCCATGTTTTAAATATCGTCCATAACTGTAGCGACTTTCCTTTGGAGAAAACCCACTGAGGTTATTAGGCAAAAAAAAAAGAAAAAAAAAAAAAAAGAAAAAAAAAAACTCTAACTAATTTCCAAAACATGATAAAGACACTGCATGTATTGAAAGTGTTTTGCATTCATTTCCACAGTGGACCTTGCTTGGAAGTCAAGTTGTTTCTAGAACCCTTCCCCAATCCACACGCTCACACACACACGTACACACATGCACACACACACGCACACACACACGCACGCACGCACACGCACACACACGCACACATTTCCCCCAAATCAAAGTGATTCACACACACAGCTCCAACCTCCTACTTGGTCAGGGAGTATTTGAAGAATTCATAGACCGACCACGCGATGGCGGTGGAGGGCATCTGGTATATAACCCGGGCCTGAACTCCTTTGAAAAAGGCCGGCATGCCCCCCAGGCGGTACACTGTCCTGAACGTGTTGACCATGCCTGACAGGTGGCCGCTGATCTGCATGGAGCTGAGCGCCACGTTCTCCTGCGTGTTGAGCAGAGTCTTGCACACGTCCAGCGGCGTGGTGATGGCCGCCGACACGGCCCCGGCCACCGCCCCGGACACGATGTGCGTCCCCGGGTGGTACTGTCTGTCGGGGTTCAGCTGCTCCTGCATCAGCTCGTAGGTGATGAAGTGGACCGCCTGGAAGGGGATGTTCATGGTCAGCTGAGTGCTGTAGCTGCGGTAGAAGGCGCCCATGCCCTCGGTGCGTTTTATAGTCCGAACGCAGTCCCACAGTCCTCCGTAGGGGGAGTTGTACATCTGCATCCGCTGCTTCACCACTGAAGGGCCAACCGCAGCCATGGAGAAAAGCGAGAGAGAGCGAGAGAGAGAGAGAGCGTTGACAAAAACATTTTTAAATAGGACCTGTCAAAACAGGCACGCCACCGTTACAGCCTAAGGATAAGGAGGGGAAAGCTGGAAAGAAATGCTTCTTAATGTTAACCTTTTCATAATTTGTTGTGTTGCGTATGCATGACAGGAGAAAGAGAACATCAAAAAACACGTTTAGGGTTTAATTCCTCAATTCATGTTTTAAAGCTTTGCCCGAGAGTGTAAAAACATTGTACTGTAAAGACGTGTACATCGTCCCTGTGAGTTTCGTTGCAGCATTTGGAAGACAAAGTCAAGTCATTGTTGTGTAACCCATGGAGACGGTAGCCTTACCTTCCGCCGGGTTCATGACGGCGTCATGGAGAACGGTGGCAACACTACCTGCCAGACCTGTTTGAAACAAAACCAAAACCACTAGTGTCAAGCCTTTCACCTCATTAACCATCCTTGAAAAAAAAAACTCTTGGTGGAATTACAACAATTTCTGATAACAATACGTGGTTGATATAGAAATAGCCTTTGGTCCACAAGCCATTAAACAGCTTGCGGGGAGGACCATCCGACTGTACATCTTGTGACTCCTGAGAGAATACCACACTGCACCGTTGGCTATGTGGCTGTTGCCTCCGTTCTGAATGACGTCACTGAGGACGCGTTTGAATCGTTCGTAACAGGCGAAGTAGATGGCGTGGGCTGGTCCTGCTCCCAGCATGGTGATGTTGAGGCCCCGTAGTGGCCTGAGGAGCCCCTCGGTCCGGACGATCCTCTGCAGCGCCTCGTACACGCCTCTGTATTGGGCCTTTGGGTCCGGCTGCAGGCTCTGCATCCGCGTCTGAAGACAAAAAAAAAAGAAAAGTGTTTTACTTCATGCACATACAGATGTTTGTGTAAACATACAGTAGTAAACAAACAAATGTAAGGCGAAACAAGGTTTTGGAAGGGAAGGTACTGTGGGCTCTGGAGAGTTGCTGGTGCTTCATGGAGTGAATGTGACTGACTGTATGTGGGTTTTGTGTCTGCGTGCGCGCGGATGTAACCGTGCGTCCACTGCCCTGTGACACAGACACCTGGAGCAGGCTATTCTCAGTTATCCAATACAGTACTGTCACGTTTGTCTGTCACCGAGTGTTCTTGGCAAAGCAATTGTCCTCCTCTCAGAGTGATGAGTGTAACACCAAGACCAGGGGAGAGGGGACTGCCAGTGAGAACTTTCGTTATACTACACCATGCCAAGCTATTTGGACTGCACAAAGTGTGCTGTTTTTTTGTCACAAAGCTGTGGGCCGGCTCAGGATACTGGCTGGCCCGGCTGAGGATACTGGCTGGCCCGGCTGAGGATACTGGCTATGTAAAACTTTCTCTGCGTCTTGCCTTGTGTTTCCATCCTCCATGTTCCAAACAATAAAATATTATTTTCTTTTATTATACATAAGGGAAATAAATCGGCGCACACACAAATTGAGGGGATTCGAAATTTGGTTGGCCTACTCAATACTTCTCTGAACTGGGGTAATTTAGAACAAATGACGTCAATAATTTTCCTATTAGTTCTGGTAGTAATCCTCTTTCCCTTATCATATTATTGGATCCACCTACTTAATCGCTTAGCTCCAGCAATAAACTCCCATAGGAAAATGAGCACGGGATTATCTCTACAGGGAAGTGCAGGCGATCATCTTAACTAAAATATTACAAAACAAATCAAATACATAACCTATATCTTTACAGCATGATAAATGGTGCTGGTGAGATTGCTAACATGTGAACTGATATAAGAATTAATCAGCTTTGTTGGACCCCTATACACTGGAAACAAATTAGACATCCAAAGGTGATAAGTTGCATAAACAGGACAAACACTTTAAATCAACTCTCTTCCAAGTTTTTATAAATCCGCTTTATCTGAAACTATAAAGAGCTTTGTAATTTCTTTGTCATCGATTAACCTATTCCCTATCTAAAGCCTTGTTCTGTGGGTTAGCCTAGAAAATATGTTAATAAGCTAATAACAATAATATATACTCTTTGCTTAATTATTATTATTATTATTATTATTATTATTGTTATTATTATTATTATTATTATTATTAACAGTTAACGAGCTGAGCTTAGTGCTGGCTCCATGTGTAATCATGAGCCAACTGGACAGAGAAGGACTAGTTTCTCCTCGTTGGCATGCCGATATAACATCTGAGATGACTAAGACCGCTGTGCTACTTCTCGATGCCACATTAAAGTAGGTCTTGTGTGACAAGGCAGGCTACACTGACTAAACAGCACTCAATGAACGTGCACAAATATTTAGCTTGGGATCAATCATTTTTTTATGATACTGGAACAGCTGAGGCCATCATTAATTCCTGAAGGCAGTATTATAGTATACTACTAGAGATGTTTATGAATGAAGTTACAATGTAGGCCAGTTTAGTTTTTTAATTTTTAATTTAGTTTTTAAATGTTTAAACAGTTTGATCTTGATAGACAGCCTGGGCTGGAACGAAACAAAAACAGATCTTTCAAGGTCAAAATCTTTAAGGTCAACAAGGACATAAAAATGTGTTCAGCATAAAGACCAGGTAAAGTTATTAGCAGTTTGAGGGACAAAAACAGAGCATGTAAAGACCAATATGTTCCAAAGCCAAATAATTTAGTCAATGAAATGTCACTGTAAAATAGTGTAACCTTTTGCATAATTTCCACTGATAGTGAAGTACTATGTATCACACTGGTAAGTCTTCATTCAACTAAATATGTATATATTTTATTTGAACTCCTTATCGATTTATTGAAAGTCTAGGCGATTGATGCCGTCATGCACTGAAAGGGTTAAAGTCACCCAATCGTGGTATAAGTTGGAAAGCAAACACATTCCTTTCACGACAGAGATAAAGAGTCTGAGAGCCTAAGCCTCCATGTATACTTTGGCCATTTTGTTTTATCCATGGACACTGCAGCATACAGTTAATTTATTTCGGAATAGATATTGAAAGTGTTTTAACTATTCCTGGAGTAACGAGCCTTGCGGCGCCGGCAGACTGGTTGCATGACCGTTGCCTAATCAGCCCTATGGGAGTGTATTGGTATCCACACCCTTTTTCTGCACCGAACCGATTTCAATGTGTTTGGCATGATAATCGTCTCCCACACCTAGAAGTGTTTCAAAGTACAGGCAACTCCCTCTCCTACAAGGACAAAATTACACACAGAGTTTGAGGCTATAAACACTTTATACCAAATTTGTTTTAATCCAAGCGAGTCTAGCGGACTGACACTCCAAACACTCACTTAGTCTAATAACTTCCTCGATATAACGTGCAAAACGTAAATATATGGAAAGAACCACCCTAGAGTTGCATTGTTTGCTTCATTCAGGACACTTCTATATTGCTAAACAAAATAATGCTTACTGGATATTATATGCACAAATACGTTTACACCATTCTAATGCGCAGTTATTTTGAAATAAAACAGTCTATGTTGCAAATTTTCTTGTTGAAAACTGATAACTTCAAGAGGAAGTTGCTACAACAATGGCTTGAGTAACAGTTGCTTTTCTAGCACTATGTGAATATCAGACAGACATTTATAATAACAGAGGGACCTAAACATGGAACTCTGCTGATTGTTTTTGGTTATCCAATCCAAAGTGTATGAGTGTCTTATTGAACAGTACCTATAAAAGTAGGGGAGGGGTTTGCTGGGGTAAAGTCTACTCAAACATGCTTTCAAGTAGATACAGCCCATTTTTGACAAGTTGAATCCTTGAGCAATGTGTAATGATCACCTTAGGGGCCATAATGATTAGTTCACCCAGAAATGCATAACAGATCAGAAGATGTGTCTGACCGAGCTCAAGTCTTTACTGATTGACAGAACTATTTGACCTTCACCTGTCACTGGCAAAGTTGGCAACGTTATCTGACCATTCAAGTAGCGCTAAAGTTCGGCCTGAGCAATGTCATAATGACGTAGTATAGCCAATCACTTTCTATAGCTGTAGTACCAACCAACCAGCAATAATGGTATTTTTTTATTTAGATCTAGCAATGATGTATTCCTCCACGCCAAAGCAAGGGGAAAGAGCTAACACTAGCTGCAGCAAGTTCATAATATTTGGCCGGTCGTGGGGGTTTAAGCGCGTTGGTATGTGGACAACTAACTTGGCTAAGATGAGGAATTAGCCAGTTTGCAACAAAAAGAGGTGGGACATACCTCAAATAGAGGTTAGTTGTCTGAAAAAAGACAACATGGTTAGCTAACGGTCGTTCGGTAGGCAGCTGCAGCAATAATAACTTGCCTTCTTGTTGCTGTCAGCTAACGTAAGCTAGCTCCTGAAGTTAGCTTGCCAGCTAACTTTCCCGTTCGCAATGAACTGATGTGGTATCCGGTTTGACAATGAAATGCTAAGTCTAAGAAGTTAGTGCGATGTGTGTCAGGGTCTCTCGAACCGAACGTTACCTTGACAGAATCTACGGGGTACATCACCGTGTGTTCCAATATTCCAGCCACTGCTCCCGCTGTCATGTGGGTCGCTGTAGAGACATGAGGTGGTAAACTCTCGTAGTCACTATCGGCTTCGGAAGGCTCAGCATCTTTACTTTTTAACTCCGACATCTCCAAGGCTGCAACCACAGGGTCTGCCCTTAACTCCATGCGGGGAAGACAGGTCGAAGAGAAATATACAGTCTATTTGCTAGAGAACACCGATCGACATAGTTGGCAGCGTGGATGACCACAACATCTCCTCCACTGAGTTCCAGCGCCCATGTGACGTCATCAAATGCTGGCACCGTAGAGCTATAGGGGGAGGGGCTGTCATTTATTTCATAAGCAATGAAATTCACGTAATCCAAAAATAGGGCGGGCCAAAAGAGAAAGTCGGCCAATAAAAAGTAGCCCCGCTTGTCCCATGCTGTTCCCTAAAATTTACAAGAAAAATTATTTTTATCAATGGAATATGGATTATACTGAAGATTAATTATCTCTCTATCTCTCTCCTTCCCCTCTTTCTCTCTCTCTCTCTCGCTCTCTCTGAACTCTTTTGGCTAAACAATTTTTCTGTAATACAATATAATGCAATGGCAAAATTATGTCATGTCAGTTGGCCCAACAGGGCGTTGTTAATCGATGAATGAGGTACGCCGAAGTAGAGGAGGATCAACGGGAGATAACTAGAGCAGATCCCCTTATCGTGAAAGAACGTCTGTTTCTTTTCACGGTCTAAATATTTTTTTTGTTTTTGTTTTATAACAACGTTCAGCGATTTCTTATGTGGTACAGAAATAATTCCTCATAATCCCACAGGGGTTTATTGTGTGGCCTTACTAGAACAAAACCTCAAGAATAGGGCTGTTAATTTAACTGTCAGCAGTTGGTTGTTTTCCGCAATGTCATGATGTTATTGTGTCTGTTTGTGTATGTGTGTGTGGGGAGTGGGAGGGAGTTGAGTGTGTACTAAACTCATCTGAAAACCAAAAAGAAAGTACTTGCTGCTTAAAAAGTGGTTTATGAAAGCCAATACTGCAATCTCTTTATCAATAAGACAAATACGTGACTAGTTCCCCCTATTGATGAAATGCCAAATGCATCTTAATCAGATCTGCCTGCCTCAGTCCTCTGACTTAAACACACACCACCACAATCTAGTCATGTGAGGTCTTATGAATTAGCCTTGGTGGAATATCAGCCTTTTAGTATGGACGGTCATCGCAATTCTTTACTTTCAGTTGTTCCATCAAAGCTGAAAGAAGTGATACTTCCATAAAATGACAAGGTTTTCCATAGAAGACATTGTACAATGTGTTTAAACCAGAGGTGTAGATTTAACCAGGTCTCCCTATGCAATTTGTTTATTTATTGAATAAACTGACACCCTCACATGTATTTCCTTTAATATGATAATTATTCATAATCTGGGATCCTGCCAGGCTATCAGATTTGATTCGATTCGATTATTTTTGTTGTCCTTTTCAGGAGCTTTGTTGCCACAGTCTGTATAGAGCCTAGTAAAGAGATATACACACATATACACACACAGATGTGGTTGCAGCCTGCACTGACGTTTTAATTGTAATTGTAAACTATAAGAGATGAATTCGACTAGTGAGTGCAAAAATGGGTAATGAAAGGTAGGTATATCTTGATTTTATGGGGCTTCTCTAAAATATACCTGTTTTTTGTACAGTAAAATGTTCTAAAACCCCTAATTTCAATTTGATGTGATAGTATTAATACTATCAATATCAATGATAGTATACTTAACCTTAAGATTGAACTGTGACACGCTGCTGGTATGTTAGAGGTATGAGTGACAAGCAATAGGCACAAAGGGATGTATGACTCAGCACAGGGAACTTAAGCGTTTGGAGGTGCCAACTTTCTGGAAGTACCAGCCGGGCAACCACCAGGGGCTGGTATGCTCTCTCTCAATGAATACATTGTTTGCTCTGGAGACTGAAGTATCGCATTACATTGAATAAACCAGATAATTCTACAAGGCTGATAAAACCTAATGTTTTTGCTTAATTCTTTTTCTTCTTGATGTTGTCAGGTCTACCCTGTCAAACATATACATTTTATATAGATTTGTAGCTTGGAGAGCAATGGAGACGAATTAGATTAATGGAATATCCCAGTGTGTCACATTTGATATGAGAGACAACAAAAGACAAGGGATTATGCCACCTGCTGAAAATGATGAAACAACTGTCAAATGTAGTCAAGACACAACTCTATTTTGGTGCTTCTTTAAAATAGATTCAATGTGATTAGTTGTGTTCCTCCCTTTAGGCACAAATTTGTCCCAATGTCAATTACACTAGACAAATTGCAGCTTGTCAGTCTAATCATCTAGACATACACACACATTATATTGATTATTATATTTTCTATGCTACTCAGCGCATTATGATCATTCAAAAAAATATAGAATGAGCACTTCTCAGTGGAAATCATCAGTACATCAATGGCTCTGCCTAAGAACAGACTTGAAACTCACACAGGGTGGGAGAAAGACAAGGGGCTGGAAGAATCCCCCTCCCTCCCCCCAAATATGTCTTCCTCTCTAGCTTAGCCACCCAGAGTGAGTGAACAAGACAGGCCGGCTACAACAACGTGACCTTTGAATGAGCAACTTGTGCATAAGTGAAACGCTCATTAGCAGTCGTCTGCAGTCTAGTGGTCATTATTGATTGATGCCTTCATCTCCTACCAGTGCTCCACTATGGGGATCCCACTGCTCCAACCGGGTAATTCCTCAACCCTGACTGGTGTGGTGTTTGTTAATCCAACCCTGGCGCCACAAGAAAAAAAAAAAAATCAGCTGCTTAGGATCTCTGTCCTTTGCTTTCCTTCCTTTACCAGAACAAAATCCTTTAACACGTCCTTTCCAATGAAACAGTCGCTCGACATTCAGCACAGAAAAACAATAGTGAAACCAGAAACCTTGTTTTAATTATAATTATTACAGCAAAGGGATTGCCCACAATATCTGTACCTGTGCAAATAGTAAATGGACTAGTGTACACCTTTTGATATAAATAACTGGAAATACAGAATGGCCTTTCTTTAACGATCCCCATTCACAGTAATCACAGCGCAGCTTCCTTATAACAAAGTACGAAGGACTTAAAAGTGTTCTGAAGGATTTTTAAAGGAATCGTTTAATTAACTCCATCTCTTGACACCATCGAGCATATGACAGCAAAGAAAGGGTGTACTTTAAAGAGTTGATTGTTAGCCAGCTAACTATAAGAAAAGTTATGACAATTCTTTTAACAAATAAATAACAGAAGAAGAAAAGACGCATTAACAGTCGAACATTCCGTAAATGAATAACAATTAATCTAACTTGGTAATCTTGCCTTGTGATATAGTCTAGTTCTTAAGATTTATATTTAATTACCCATTCTGCTGCTCACTGTAATTTGTAAACAAAGTTTACTTAAGAACCTTTCTACAGTGATAAGACAAGAGAAAGTATTGCACTTTGAAGGACTACTGCCTTGTCAATATCAAAAACAATTTCTCCAATAAATGGATTCATCGCCACATTCCTACTTAGTGCTGCCGTACCGTTTTGGTGAACAGGCAAACTGTTTTTTTTAAATGTCACATTTAAAACAAAACACAAAAATTGCACACAACCAGGCTCTCAAACTAAAATAACAAGAACATTCAGTGATCATGCACTCAAGAAGGCAACCGCAGAGGCAAGAGTACACAAAAAAGACTGAGGCCAAGACATGAGAATCAGATGACACACAATAAGCGGAGCATATTCATGCCCAGAAAATCCATAGATTTCATAGGATACTGAATGTTTTATGGCCAATAACTCATAAATGTCTTGTGACATCACTAATCGGTGGGGCTTTGGGAGGGCAGCTGCCATCTGAAACATAACAAATGTACAAGTAGAGCGCGCACACACAGGTGAGGCAAAAACATGCCATTCACATTTCCAGCAAAAACAAAAAGGCAATCATGTTGACGATGAAACTAAAATAAATTAACAAAAGACTAAATAAACATAATCTTGACGTGATTCGTTACGTCTGCAAATTCGCCATGCATGGGCAATCTCAGATCCAACTCAGTTCATCGTACTCTCTAAAATCTCCAAAAAGGTCTTAAAAAGGCTCGTAAGTTTTTTAATCGAGGCCGGACTGGCACACGTGATAAAGGTAGACGTCTGTAAGTGACAGGCAGACCGTCTTGACTGCAGAAGAACGGAACTGAAGATAAAAAAAAAAGAGTTAAGTGGTACGGCTCTGAGTCTGGAGAGAAGTGTCTAGAGGATGATGGGCAGTGCTGGGAAGCCCAGACCTTCCTCCAGTAACTGAACAGAGGAAGGGGCGCAGCGCATGGAGGTGCGCCGGTGGATGCGTCGCAGCCGCAGCAGGTAGAGCAGGATGGAGAGGAGCACCACCATGAAGCAGACCAGAAACAAGTAGTGGTTGTTGAGGAGGGAGAAGCTGTGGCGCCAGTGGGAATGGACGCCCTTTATGCTCTCCTGCTGGATGTCCCTGAGGGGAGGGACAGAAGGAGAAAAAAAAGTGTTGTTAGGACACGGCCGGTGAAAGCACGTGTTAAAGAGGTCACAGGAAGACAAGGGAGGGGTGAGCGATAACGAGATGGAGGAAAGCAGTGGCGTAGGAAACAAAAACAAAACGCAGCAAAGGACGGATATTGTTGGGTATTTATGTGCTGATAAAATGATCAAGCTCGTGTGCAAGCGTGACATTGTATCAGTGAGTGTTGCTTATTACCTCAAAGGCAGAAACCTGGTTCTGTAAAGAATGGCTCCGAGGGTCCATTGCACCTCTTTATCATAGACCAAGAGGGCAGTCTTGAGATTTGTATAATTCGCAGGGAAGGAGAATCCAGAGTGGAAGACTTCATACATCCAAGCTGATTTAAAACACTGGTACCTGAATCCAAAAAAAAGTCATTAAGTAAATAGATTTGCTGACAAACAAATAGAATAGAAACAAAAGCCTGATTTAATACTGTAAACATAGGTCTGACTCACTTGAGTCTATGAAGATCTGCGTGGGAGGCATATAACCCCGAGTCAAAGCGCTCTTTCAGCGTTGCCCACTGGGTGGCACAGTAGCTCTGCAGTGCCAACGGGACACAAAGGATAAAAAAACAAAACTTCAAAGGGTTCCATCTCGTGTTACAGGTCAAACCATAGAAAAACCAGAGTCCCCATTCAACCTGTCTAAAAAAAAGAAAAATCACCAAACCAACTACTAACAACAGTTGTTCAGAGTTGAACCTCACCTTGGCAGCACTGCCGTATTTGGAGGCGTTATAATCCCCGCCCATACGAAGCACATCCTCCGTGCAGTAGTAGAACTCGGAGAAGCCGTAGAACTGGCTGTTGGAGTAGTCGATGGGCGGCTGGTAGACGCCGCTCAGCGAGGTGTGGGTCTCGTTGGTGCGGTTGAGGAAAGGCTGGAGCAGCTTTCTGCATCGGTCAAAGTTCCCCGTGCCTCGAAGGTGGAGCCTCTGGCTGGCCTGGCCCACCTCGTCATGCAGGTCGGCGGGGAGACAGGGGTCCATGAGCGGGGAGTCTGCCGACTCACCCACACGCTGACCAAGGAGCCTGGAGGAGGAACACACACACACACACACACACACACACACACACACACACACCCACACACACCCACACACCCACACACACACACAAGCACCCACACACACACGCACCCACATACTTACACACCTGCACA